>CANXYI011200113.1:0-15788 GCA_948208565.1 Hura crepitans
TTCGAACATGAATATGATGTAAGTCATGAAAGAAATGAAGTTCAGGATTTAAAAGTGTCTAAAACCTGAAATGACCCAAAAAAAGCTTCTAAGAGCATATTATGCCATAATTTAGGAAAATAATGACTATAAAGGCATAAAATAACCCTAATGGATTTTATGACCTTATTTGAGTGTGTTTATGTTAAACACATACTAAAAATCCATATATGAGCTGGAAAAATGTGATTTTTATGTATATGGCATAATAATGTGAGTAAAACGGGCCTAAATGCTTAAAATTTTGTTTTTAATGTAAATAAATAGTTTTAGCCACTTAATGGCTAAAATATGTATATTAAATGTTATATAAACTCAATTAATGAGGTGAAACAAAATCAAACAGTTTTTAGCCCAAGAGATGCTACAACTTAGGAAATGGATAGGTTGACCAGTCAGCTAGGGGATATAGTAGCTGCTAAGGCACTTTAGTGCTTAGATCAGGTCCAAAGGTACACTTGTAGTCTACCTATAGACATATATGTTTTGATCTTTGGATCTAGTGGATGTAGCCATCGGTAAAGGTCCCATAGGGGCCAGTGCATAGAGCACATATAGGTGTAACCACGTAAGTTATAATAGACATTGCACTATGCTACTGTAGTAGCCGTTAGGCCTAAAATGTGGGCTACTGCACAAGTTATGATCCCATTATCCATAGGTTTAGGGAAATTCCTATGGGCATAAGTAAAGAAAATAAGGCAAACAATAAGAAAAACACATTATGCATGTTATGGCTTAAAATGATCAATAAAACTATAAATGATGTAAATCAATGATCTTATATGTCTTTTTGCTATGCCTGCATGACATGAATTGTGTATACATGGAGTATGTCATATTGATCGTCATTTTAGTAAATCCTCATTTGTTTGCATGTGATGTAATATGTTGGATGATTACGCATGTTAATAATTAACATGTAAGTATGGCATATTAAAAATGATATTGAGCACATATTATTTTAATTACATTGCTAAGCATTTACGTAGCATGTTGTTTGTTTATGATGCGTAGGTACGAAGATATTTTGATACTCAAAGCCTCGGGACATTAATACTTATTAATAAAATGCTTTATTTTGGTAAAGCTCTTTAATGTAAATAGTTGTGATGTATAGGTGGCACTCAAATGTATATGTAAAGGGGATGGGCTTAACTTGTATTTATTTTGTAACTAAATTGTAACTTAAATGTTCTTTTTGGTTTTAATGTTTGAAAACTTTATTAAACTATAATTGCATGCTGTGCTGTATGATATCTCTTTCTGAGGTTGAGATAAAATATACTGTGTTTGTATGCTATTAGAGTGATTAGAAGATCAAATTGAGTTTATGAAAATGTGTGATTGAGATATAAAAGTGTCATTTCTTACACATGTTACTATTTAAAATTTGGGATAGTGCTTAGTATAGCCGTTATACTATCGAATTTTCAGCACGAGGGTTCCCAGTTTTAAATAAGTAACACTATTTAAAAAGGTTATCAAAAGCCCAAATTTTCACACATAATGAATTTGATTAAGAATGATTTATAACAAGTAAATGGGTAGATGAGTTTGGATATCTTGATATATGTGCACATCTTAGTCAGGCCCAATAATTGATTATTGTTTGAAGTATGTAGAGGGTGTTATGTTTAGTGGTATTAGAGCTCTAATTTAGGCATTCATAGGAAACATTTGAGTGCTAATAGAGTCTAGGGTCTACATCACATACTATTAGATGCCGAGGCTTATCAATTTGTCTTCTTGCTTATAGATACAATGAGTGCTTTGGCATAAGGTAGCGAGGATGAGGTCGAGAGTCATACTTTGACTATGGTTGCACCTAAGGCCGTAAGAGTGGGGTCTATGTCTACTAGTGTGGTAGGGTATACACAAACTATAGGATAGGTTCCATTAGTGTTCTTGCACAAGAGGCTATAGCTACTGAGGAAAGCTATAACTGTTGCTCCATTGCCACTACCACAGCCTGAAGCACTATTAGCTCTCTAGAAGATATATCTTGAGAGAGTGAAGAAAATGGGGGCCAAAAACTTTAAGGGTGAAAGAGAATTGACTCTTGGGAAGGTGAAGTATTGGCTTAACCGTATTGAGAAAATCATAAAATAGATAAGGTGCATGGCAATAGAGAAGGTCATATATACTTCCTCACTATTACAAGAAGAAGCATCGAAGTGGTAGAAAGATCTTATAAAGTACAAAACTGACGATTAGGTAACTTGGAAGTATTTTTTGATAGAGTTCCACAAGAAATACATCATAGATGATTACATGGATGAGAGGTGACAATAGTTTATGGATTTGAAGTTAGATTAGAAGACCATTGGTGAATATGAGAAGGAGTTCACCATGCTTAGCAGATATGCTAAGGACACTATCACAATTGAGGCTGATAAGTGTAAGAGGTTCGAGAATGGATTACATGTTGACATTAAATCTTAGGTGGTACTGATGAAGATAAGGGACTTCTCACTACTAGTGTCAGTATGCAGATCCATTAAGGGTGTTCAGAAGGAGAAAAAAGAATTTTATCAGAAGAAAATGATAGTTGGTGAGGGAGTATTTAGTGCAGCTCCCCCATTAGGTAAGAAATATAAAGGATTTTAATCTAGTTTAACTCAGCAATCCCAGAAGCAAGGCTAGTCACAAAAACTAGCTTAAAGTGGAAAAGGGAGATCTAGACATCCACAGTCTCAAGCTGCTTCTACACTAGGGTTAATGAGTAAGAAGAGTTAAGCTCCTTAGTGTCATACCTATTTTAAGAAGCACTAGGGAGAATGTTAGAGGAATATGCCGAGTGTGTGCGGTACTTGTGGATAACAAGAATTGTCTTAAGGGACAAAGTGTGGGTTAGAGATCTACATATACACAGAGTGAAGGTCAAAAGAGTAGCAGAGGAGAGAGAACTAAGGGAACTCAGAGACATATCAAAGTCTCAATAAGAGTAAAGAGCTCCTACCTGACAGTATGCCATTATAGCACAGGAGGATGCAGATGAGCTAGGCATCATAACTAGTACTTTTCAAATCTTTAACTCTCCTATTTCAGCACTAATTGATCAAGGGTCTACACATTTATATGTTTGCACATCAAGGGCATAAGACCAGGGGTTAGTTTCATAACCACTTGACCTATAGATTATGGTTAGTAACCCCATAGGCTAGCATATGGTAGTTGACATAATATATAAAGATTGCCCATTAAAGATACAAAACCATCAGTTTTGTACTGACTTGATATAGTTGCCTTTTGATGATTTCGACTTGATATTAGGCATGGACTGGTTATCCAAATAACAAGCGATTTTAGACTGTAGGCATAAAAGGTTGACCCTCTAGACTGATGATAAGTCTATAATCATAGTCATTAGAGAGAGAAATAATTTCTTATCCAACATGATATCTACAGTCACTACTAGGCATTCGATGAGAAAGGTTCATCAGGAATATCTTGCTCATATGTTTAACACCAGAACAAAAGAACCAGATGTTAGTAGAATACCAATTGTTGCTAAATTTATAGATGTTTTTTTTAGAAGAATTCCTAAGTTTGCCACTAGAAAGAGAACTTGAGTTTAGTCTTAAGGTATTACCTAGTACTGCTCTAGTGTCTATAACACTTTATCATATGGCCCTAGCTATGTTAAAAGAGTTAATGGTGTAGTTGTAAGAGTTACTGGATAAGGGATTCATTAGACAGAGTGTTTCACCATGGGGAGCACTAGTTCTATTTGTTAAGAAGAAAGATGGTTCAATTCGATTATGTATTGATTATTGATAATTGAATAAAGTGGCCATCAAGAATAAGTACCCTCTACCATAGATCGATGATCTATTTGATCAGCTTAAAGGACCTAGAGTGCACTCTAAGATAGATTTGAGATTCAGATATTATCAATTGAGAGTGAAGGAATTAGATGTCGTGAAAACTGCTTTCAAGATGAGCTACAATCATTATATGTTCCTAGTAATACCATTTGGGCATACCAATGCCTTGTAGCATTTATGGACTTAATAAATAAAGTGTTCAGGCCTTATCTTGACTAGTTTATTATAGTTTTCATAAATGACATTCTAGTTTACTTGAAGAACAAGAAAGACCATAAACAGTACTTGAGAATAGTTCCTTAGGTTCCGAGAAAAGAAAGTTATATGCCAAGCTCAACAAGTGTGAGTTTTTATTGAGTGAAGTGTCTTTCTTGGGACACATAGCATCAACTAAAGGAATTAGAGTTAACCCCAGCAAGATTAAAGCAGGCGTGGAATGGAAGCCACCTAGGAATACCATAGAGATTTAGAGTTTCCTAGGGTTAGCAGGGTATTATAGATGCTTTGTCAAGGGGTTTTCATTAATAGTAGCCCCTATGACATACCTATTAAGGAAAGATGTCTAGTTTGTTTGAGATGATAAGTGTTAAGGCTATATTGATAGAGGCTTTGATTCTTGTACAACCAATTTCAAGAAAGGATTTCACTGTATTTAGTGATGTGTCCCATAATGGATTAGGGTGTGACCTGATGCAGGATGGTAGGGTTATTGCCTATACTTCAAGATAGTTGAAGGCACATAAAAAGAACTATTCTACTTATGATTTAGAGCTTGTAGCCATTGTGTTTGCTCTAAAAATCTAGAGATGTTATCTTTATAGGGAGAAGTGCTACATCTACACGGATCGAAAGAGTCTTAAGTATCTTCTTACATAGAAGGAACTGAACTTAAGATAGAAGAGGTGGATGGAATTAATTAAGAATTATGACTACCTAATTGATTACCATCTAGGGAAGGCAAATGTAGTGGTTAATGCATTTAGTAGGAAGTTCATGGTAGCTATAAGAGCCATGAATGTTAGATTATAGCGCACAAGTGATATTGCCTTATTAACTAAGATGTAAGTTAAGCCCAGTTTGTTGTAGTAAGTAAGGGATTATCAGAGATAAGATCAGAGGTTGATGAGTATCATAAGTGCTATCTAAGAAGGGAAGCTGACAGAGTATGAGATTAAGATAGATGGTTATTTATACTATCATGATAGAATTTATGTGCTAGATATAGAAGAGTTGAAGAAGCAGATTCTGCAAGAAGCTCGCAATGTTCCTTACGTGATATATCTTATAGCAATAAGATGTATCTAGATTTAAAGCTTTCTTATTGGTGGCCATGCATGAAGAGAGATATGTCTGAGTATATGATTAGGTGCCTTACTTGTTAGCAAGTGAAGGTAGAGCACTAAGTTCCTTCTAGATTATTTCATCCTACGGCAATTCCATAATGGAAATGGGATAGAGTGACCATGGACTTCATAGTTGGGCTACCTATGACAAGGAGTAAGTGTGACTCAGTATGGGTGATTGTGGATTGGTTGAGGAAGATGGTCTATTTTATATTAGTGAGAATGGACTACTCCTTGGAGAAGCTAACAAAGCTATATGTAGATGAGATAGTCAAGTTGCATGGATTTCCATCTTCAATTATATTGGCTAGGGTTTTAAGGTTCACATCAAGGTTTTAGAAGAAACTTTATAATACCTTAGGTACTCAATTGAGTTTCAGTATAGCATTTCATCCATAGACCGATAGACAATTTGAGAGGGTCATTCAGATTCTTGATGATATGTCGAGTGATTATACATTAGAGTTTAAAGGAAGCTGGTACCAATACTTGTCCTTGTTGAATTCACTTATAATAATAGTCATCAAGCGAGTCTTGGTATGGATCCTTATAAAGCCTTATATGGAAGAAAGTGCATAATGCCTTTGTGTTGGAATGAGTTTAATGAAACTAAGCTCATAGGGCTAGATTTGATATAAAATGCAGAAGAGAAAGTGTAAATTATCAGAGAGCAGTTGAGCACGACTTTTGATAGGCAAAAGTTTTATGCATATCTGAAGAGGAAAGAGGTGGAATATGAAGTGGAAGATAAGATTTTCCTTAAGGTTTCACCTTGGAAGAAGGTTCTGAGATTTGAGAAGAAAGGAAAGTTGAGTCTTAGGTTTATTAAGCCATACGATATCATAAAACGTGTGGGGCTAGTAGCCTACAGACTAGCTTTACCCCTAGAACTTTAGTAGAGCCATAACGTATTTCATGTTTCCATGCTCAAAAGATATATGTTGGATCCTATGCATATGTTAATAATAGAAGATATAGAAGTTAATCCTGACTTGTCTTAAGAAGAAAAACTAGTAAGGATTATTAATCAAGTAGAGAAAGAACTGAGAAATAAGATAGTACCTTTGGTAAAGGTTCTCTAGAAACACCATGGGATGGAATAAGCAACTTAGGAGATAGAAGCTCAGATAAAGGAGCAATATCCACAATTATTTGAACCAAGTACTACTTTAATGTCGAGGACAACATTTCTTTAAGAGGGGAAGAAATGTAATGCCTTGAAAAATCCCAATAATTAC
This sequence comes from Hura crepitans, assembly GCA_948208565.1. Classification (NCBI taxonomy): domain Eukaryota; kingdom Viridiplantae; phylum Streptophyta; class Magnoliopsida; order Malpighiales; family Euphorbiaceae; genus Hura; species Hura crepitans. The sequence continues at coordinate 6,451 of CANXYI011200113.1, forward strand.
GAATAGTACTTTCTCAGGATAAATAGTGGTCTTAAGACCTGGGATACACTAAAGACACTGGATGAAAGTATTAATTATAAAATAAATTTTGGTAAAGTTTGAAATCAATTTAAGGCATTTAGAGTGGTTAAAAATGCTAAGAAAGTTTTTATGGCAGTGTCTTAGGAATAGTGACTAAGGCAAAGCTAAACCATAAATTAATTTCGATGTTGCTCAAAAAATTATGAAAATTATACAACCTGATACTTGAAAATTCTAGTGAGTCTAATGGCACTAAAATTGGAATTTTTTTGACATCGGGAAGTAATTTTTCTAGAAAATGGGCAACATAAAAATAATGAAATTAATTTGTTTTTTTAGTGTTTTTAAGCACCAATTTTTGGAGGCATTTAGGGGATAATGAAAATGAATTATTACTATAAAAATGGCAAGTTATTTGGCTTAAGAAGAGAAGAAAAATTAGGAAAAATGCTAAAAAATTAATTTTTGAAGGAGGGTATGAATAGGCTAATTTGACTCAATAAGTCAAAAACACTATTCACCCCTCTCCTCCAATTATAGCCAATGCCCTCTCCCACTCTTCCTCTCTATTTTCTTTCTTCAATCCTCCCCATTAGAGCGAAATCTCCACACTAAAATTAGAACCTAGAGCCTCTATGCCCTAAGAGTCGTCTAAAAAGTGGAATTTCTAGGAAAAATGGTATGGAATTGTCAATTTTTCAACCCCCTGAACAGTAACCACATATTTTTTTAGGTAAGAACTTCCAACTTCCATTATTTTTCCAAGATACTAGAGGCACCCAAGAGTTGATAAATCTTTTAGATTGATTTTTAGAGCTATGGTTAATTTGTTATGAATTTTAGAAATTTTATTCAGTTTATGTTAGGACATTTTGAATCAAGCCATGACAAGGGTAAAGCTAAGGTGTAAATGGGTCACTAGGAACCTCTTCAGTTATCTTGGTATGTGTGATCAAAATAAGATGAGTACTTTTATTCAAAATCCTTAAATGTTACATAATATGCCTAATATGTCTTAAATGCATAAATGAGTGGTATGCCATTAATGATGTACATTAATTATGTTGTATACTATATAATAATTATATTAAAGTGTTTTGAATAAATGGAAGGCATTGAAATTAAGTGGAAGTGCCAAATGTGATATATGTGCTATTAACAACCTAATATGTAACATAATAGGTATAAATAGCTAAATTGAGAGTTTATAGCTAGATGAACATAAAATAAGTCTAGTTTGCTTATTGGCATATTTATGAATGTATGAAAGCAAAAGGAGGCCTTAGGAATGTAATATGCTCACTATGTACCTTAGGTTGGGTATATGTACATAATATGTGAAAAACGCTTTTACACGCATTATGTGAGTATGTCATGTGACAATTGGTGTAGTATGTCATGTGCCAATTGGTGTATTAGTCATGGTTGCATGATATATAGTAAAAAAGTGCATTTTATGGTCATTTTTATTAGGTTGGTCGAATGACATCGAGTGATGAATGTAAGTGTGATCATTGGTTTGAGATATTATCAAGAAGTAATAGAGACATACAAATTTCTAAAACCTTAAGGTTTAAATGAGCAAGAAAATGTTCTTGAAATATGTTTATGTGTAATGATTGCTAATTCACACTAAATGTGCCTATATCACTTGGTATGGCTAAATGGCATATAATGGGTAATATACATGATGTTTCATGAATTATGAAATATTTAGCATATGCATGATTTAATTCATATTTTCAAACATGAATATAATGTAAGTGATGAAAGAAATAAAGTTTAGGACCTAAAAGTGTCTTAAACCCGAAATGACCTAAAAAGAGCTCCTAAGAGCATATTATGCCATAATTTGAGAAAATAATGACTATAAAGGCATAAAATAACCTAAATGGATTTTATGACCTTATTTGGGTGTGTTTATGTTAAACACATGCTAAAAATCCATATATGAGATGGAAAAATATAATTTTAGTGTATATGGCATAATGATGTGAGTAAAATGGGCATAAATGCTTAAAATTTTGTTTTTGATGTACATAAATTATTTTAGCACTTTAATGTCTAAAATGTGTATATTAAATTTTATATAAACTCAATTAATGAGGTGAAACCAAATCAAATGGTTTTTAGCCCTTGGGATGCTACAACCTAGGAATTAGATAGGTTAACTGGTCAGTTAGGGGATATAGCAGCTGCTAGGGCAATTTGGTGCTTAGATTAGGTCCAAAGGTAAATTTGTAGTCTACATATGGACATATGTGTTTTTAGCTTCGGATCTAGTAAATGTAGCCACCGGTAAAGGTCTGGTAGGGGCCACTGCATAGAGCACATGTGGGTGAATTGTGTAAGTCACATTATACACTGCATTATGTTGGTGCAACAATTGCTAGGTCCAAAATATGGGCTACTACATAAGTTATGATCCCATTTTCCATAGGTTTAGGGGAATTCCCATGATATGTAAAGAAAATAAGGCAAATAATAAGAAAAACACATTGTGTATGTTATGGATTTAAAATGATTAATAAAACTGTGCATGATGTAAATTGATGATCATATTTCTTTTTGCTATGCCTGTATGACATATGCATGGTGTATGTCATATTGATCCTAATTTTGGCAAATCCTCATTTGTTTGCATATGACATAATATGTTGGATGATTATGCATGTTAATGATTAACATATAAGTATGGCACGAGCACATATTATTTTGATTACACCGCTAAGCATTTGCTTAGCGTGTCATTTGTTTATGATGCATAGGTACAAAAATATTTTGATACTCGAAGCCTTAGGACATCAATACTTATTAAGAGAAGGCTTTATTTTGGTAAAGCTCTTTAATATAAATAGTTGTCATGTATAGGTGGCACCCAAATGCATATGTAAATGGGATGGGCCTAACTTGTATTTATTTTGTAACTAAATTGTAACTTAAACATTCTTTTTAGTTTCAACATTTGTAAATTGTAATTGCATATTGTGTTATATGATATCTCTTCCTGAGGTTGAGATATCATATATTGTGTTTGTGTGCTGTTGGAGTGATCATAGGATCACATTGAGTTAATGGAAATGTGTGATTGAGAGATAGAAGTGTCTTTTCTTGTGTAGGTTACTGTTTAAAATTTGGGATAGTGCCTGGTATTGCCATTATGCTGTCGAATTTTTATCATGAGGATTACAAGTTTTAAAAAAGTAACACTGTTTAAAAAGGTTTTTGGAAACCTATATTTTTGCACATAATGAATTTGAGTAAGAATAATTTATAACAAGTAAATGGGTAGATGAGTTTGGATATCTCAATTTATGTGCACACCTTAATCAGGCTCAGTGATCGACCGGCATCTGGACTAGGTAAGGGGTGTCAACACTGTTTAAAAAGGCTTATGATAATTTTTATTACGTATAAAAGATGGATATGTTGATGTGCTAATCAATGCACTCCTGTTGCATGTATGGTAATATAATGGCTTTAATAAATAATGAACATTAATTTTCCCTTAAGGTCATGTGTTCACCAAATAAAAGATAAAATTCACTTGATCTACTTTAAGAAGGGGAAACTTAAATAAACATGGTGAATTAGCCCATACGATTAGACAACCTATATTAATTAGGTTGACCGATCAACTAGGGAGTGATATCAGCTGCTAGGGAACCTATGGGTGCTCATTTAGCTTACGGGCAATCTTTCAAATTTGAGTCATGATTTTATACTTCAAGTCTTGTGTCATGGACTTATTTAGCCTGTGAGCAATCTTTGACCTCAAGACATAATTTTGGATTTCAAGTCCTGTGTCATGGGCTTTGGGTTTGTATATAATATTTAGGTATGAGTTTTGGACTATGGGTCATGTGCCTTAGATTTTAAATCTTGATTATAACCTTTGAGTTTTAGGTTAAATCTTAATTATAACCTTTGGGTTTTGAGTATGATCTATGGATCAATATGGCTACAGGCCATGTCCTGCTATCTAGTTTTGGATAATTGTCATTTAGGTATGGGCAATTGATTTAACCTGATGTTTTGAATGGGAGAAATTAAATGGAACTTTACATGCATGTTAAATAATAAGTTTAATAAAGGTGTTAAGAATGTGTACATACATATGATTGATTGTTTATATTCATTATGGACTAGAATTCTTTAAGTTATTATGAATGAATGCTACAATACCTATGTAAACTTATGATAAGTTATGTATGATCATGTTATGAGATAAAATTTTATGTGATTATTGTTTATGCATGATATACATATGAACTAAAAATCAGGGCATGATAATGTTTATGCCAAGCATAAAAATGCTGTTCAAAATTATTAGGTATATGAATTTATTATGCTTATGTATGACCTATTGTGATTAAATAATGCCATTAAGGTGATGGTCCTTTGCATGTTGTTCTTTATTGTATGCATGTTTAGATCCTCAATATATGATAATGTCTTATTTATCCATTTGTTTTTATACGTGTTGTATTATTGACTCTTAACATAGTGGACTAGTTTATTATGAATGTTTATAAATTTAAAGTATTTAATATAAATTAAAAAGGAAAGAAATGTGCCATACTATACTAAATACACCACTAAGCTGCAAAAGTTGAGTACATTGTTTGTATATGATGTGCAGGTATAAGTATAGATTAGAAGGAAAAACCTTTAAGCTATAAATCTTATGGGTTTATTTGAAGATGTTATTAGTTACATAGTTTTTGTATTTTATATGTATAAAGAGTAGAAAGAGTGTATGAGCACTCATATGTATATTGATGTATGGATTATGGGCCTACAATGTATTAAAAGTTTATGTGATCTTGTAGTATATGTATGAGGACATTTTTTTTATAGATATTGATATATAATAATTTATGAGTTTCTATGTATGTATGGATTGGAATGGATATGAGATAAGTGTTGATATTATGTATATTTTTGAATGAGATAATATTAAGTCTAGATAGCCAGATAGACCAAATGATGTTGAGATATGTTTTGATATATCAGAACTGTTGTTTTTATGTAGGTTACTATTTGGGATAGTGTCCCGGTGTAGTCATTAAGCTACTAGTTTTTCAACATGAGGACCCCATTTGTAAACCTTAGATGAGGTTCTTGTTAAGACTAGTTTTTTTTATGTTATATGATAAGAGGATGTAATTGGTTAAAAAGGAAAGAGATTTTAAGCAAATCGGATAAATAGTAAGATGAAGAATAGTTATGTGTCACTCTTTATTCGAGTCCAACAACTAGATTAGGTAATGGGCATCTCAATTGCACCAAAGGTGCCTAAGATAAATGCACCCAAAGGACCTTGCAGTTGCTCTATATTCTTATAACACCTCCTACTCGATCCATTTCTAAATCGACTAAGAAATGCCACTTCCCAGAAGGTCACCTATCTTAATTCTACTCTCACCCATAGCTTATTTAACTTGATAAGAAATTTTATTATATTTAATAATCAACTAATACATTGGTTAGTTCTAAACTCGATTAAAACTAGTACAACAAAGTCTAATATCCATCTATTTATGTCTAATAAAATATATCTAGTAACTTTGATACACTATCATGCATAATGAATCTTAAAATAACAATTATTTAATCACAATGCAAGTATACATTACTATTATTTAATCATAATAAAAGCATACATTTGGCATGCAAACAATGCTCGTGATGGACTTTTCTTACCTGTGTCTTTAATAATCCACTTCAGCAAATGTTAGGACTCGATCCGCTACTCCACTCACCTTGAATAATAACTTACACATTAGCAAGAAAGCCAATGCATTGAGTATAATTACTCAGTAGTGTATTCTAATACTATGGAAATTAGAACTTTAAATTTACATAAAGAATAATCATCGATAAAACTCACTCTAAGTAAGTCTTAGTTTCATTATCTTTGTTACTTATAACCTTTTCATAAATATTGTATTCATAACTCTGTTAGTTTATCCTAATTTACCTTTCCTTTTTTTTGGGCAATGGTGTTATTGTCTCTTATGCCCATTTTTGACTATGTGTTGGATACTAATCTAACACATTTCTCATATGTCATAGTTTGCCACATTTTATAAAATATGCTCACAACTCTCCTTTAATAATTTATGGTAGTTCTTATTTATTCTTTTCCTTTTACTACATTAATTTCTTCATTTTATGCCTATTTTTATGTCTTATTTATATGTATATATCTGTAATTAATCAATAAACTTACATTAGATGTTTTGGCTTGATATGCATAACATTTATGATGAATTATATTAATGTATCAATAATAAGGTTTGTAATTATATGATTAGTTTATTTCTCTATTAATTCAATTCATCTTTTTCTTCATTTTCTTTTCTTTCTTTTTCCTCTAACACATTTCCAATTTTTCAAATATTATAATCTCTTTAATGGTAATTTAATATGTTTCACCTAGTTATTTCCTCCTCTAGCCCATGTTAAATAAACATCACTCTCATCACTAGATAATGGGATCATAATATGTGCAAGGGCTTACATTTTAGACCTTGATGGCTGCACTTATCATATCATAACTCATTATGATCATCATTCCTATATGGGGGTTTGAATCTAGAACCTTGATGGCCACACCTATCTTATAAGCTATATAGGAGTCCACAATCTAGATCTCGACCCATCATTAAATCTCAAGATGTGCAATAGCCTCATTGACCTTAATGGTGGCTACACCTACACCTATATCTCATCATATAAGTATAAATCATCAAATGTGTAGGGGTTCCTATTTAGAACCTCGATAGCTGCACCCGTCATCACATGGGACACTCTAGTCCCTTAGCAGTTGCAAAGTACCTAGTTGACCAATCAACCTATCCAATAGGTGTCCAAACAATATGAGCTTTAATCATTAATCATTCATCTCACATTAGTTAGGTTTAAGTATTAATGTGTTCATGTCTCCATGTCTCTATGTCTTTATTCATCTTATCTTATAATCTCTTCTTTTCTCATATTCCATTATAGCATACATGTCATCATCATCATATGTTCATCAAAATCATGGTAAACTTATGTATACCCATCATGAGTACTTCATGTACCAAATCTCAATCTCATTTTTATATTCATTCTACTCATAGTAATTCTCATCGACATTCTTCATTATGTTCATATAATAAATCTTTTTATTTACAACCCCATAATTTATACTTTTTACATATACTTGTATATATTTAATTAATTTATTTAAGTTAGGTCTGTATACATACATTTATTTTATTTATTCAATATATGGACTTTCTCTCTCTTAAATATCATTAATTTCATCTTAATCCCATAATCCACTTTATCTTAATCCCTTTTTAAGTAGCTTCTATAAATATAATAAATTTCACTTTAATTCTTGATAAGTAATCCCCATGTAATTCATTTTAATTAAAGATTCTTAGTTGTAATATAATTTATTTTAGTTATTTATTTAGTCCTTTCCTTCCTCTCTTTAATTTCATTATTATTATTATTACTATTATTATTATTATTATTATTATTATTATTGTTATTATTATCATTATCATCATTATAATTATTATTATAATTATTATCATTCTTGTTATTATTATTATTATTATTATTATTATTATTATTATCATCATCATCATTGTCATTATTATTCCCATTAGTAGTGTCTCACTCATTTTGATAATTTGCCTATATATTTATATTCTTCTCATTATGTCACATAAATGATTTTCTTTGTTTAAATGCTTCCAAATACTTGTGTGTACATTTACCTTGATACATCTATCATATTCTAGCTAAATCACATTGTAAATACTATATGTTCTCGTACTTCTTATTTTCACTTGTATTTCACTTGAAGTTATAATTCCTTAATTATGTATGTATAATTAATTCAATTTTATTCTTATTTAATTAACTCCCTTAATTCCTTATTCTTTTATCTCCATGCATTATATGTTCTTCCTTGCACCTTTACATAATCAATTAGTAACTAATTTATAGATATCTATTATTCACTTAACTTACTTATTTTGCTATAATTAATTTAATTCCATCATTAATTATGGTATATATATATATATATATATATATTTCACCATGTTAACTTGAATATATTTATATACATCCCAATTTCTCACATGTCCAAGTCTTAAATATTCATTCCAATTATCTATTTTCCTACATCAAATTCTTTATCTATCATCATAATTTAATTACAAATATATATATATATATATATATATTTCACCATGTTAACTTGATTATATTTATATACTTCCCAATTTCTCATATGTCCATGTCTTAAATATTCATTCCAATTATTTATTTTCCTACATCAAATTCTTTATCTATAAATATAATTTAATTACATTTAATTAACTATAAAATGACTAATATTACTAAATATCAATTTTGGCCATATTTGATTTCTTGTCCTAATTATTCTCTTTCAATATTTTATCCATGCTAACATAACTCCGTTAAGTCCTAATTATGTTTCCAGACTCTAAATATTACTATATTTAACTATTCAAACCAAGCTAACAATATTCATTATATATAAAATTCCTCAAAATTCCATAGTTAATGTAAGTTCATGCCAATTAAATTTCTCTTCTCTTTTCCTTATTGTCAATACTTCTAAACATCCTAATATAAATCTCATGATATTTCCATCCTTATAATTCATTAATCTAAAGCAACATTCTTCGACCATATTTCATGTATATACCATAAATATAGATAAACAATAATATAGAATACACGTAACTCATGAGCTTAAATCTATTAATCCATATAGAGATTATGTATTTTACCAAAAAATGAGAGTGGTTAGTGGAGTTGCCACATAGCCCCTACAGCAAGACCTCTAATCTTCTATACTAAAAAGGTTTAGAATAAGATCTTATAATTATGGCCTAATAATATGCCTCTTTGTATATTGTAATGTTTATCAATCCAGTATCAAGCAATCATGTATTATATTTAAAGTAGTTATGTCACCATTCCATGTATAAGAAGTAAATTTGCAATATCTAAAGCGTACAATAAAGTACATTGTACATCTAGAAATCAGACAACTGATTAGTAGTGGTGTGACCTAATGATTACCCATAATTCCATAGGAATTTGTCGGTAATTGCCCAACTCCTATCTTTAAATGATTGGCCTTTTAAAATACATTTTTTATATGACTTTGATTAGCAAAGGTCAAATCTATTTTATTATAAAACACCAATTAATTATGTAGAAAAACATTTGATGTGAAAGTTAAGCAATTGGATTGTAAATCAAGTTATTTAAGT
>CANXYI011200158.1:0-18473 GCA_948208565.1 Hura crepitans
AATCAAATAGAGGGAATTGACTTTCATGATAGTTTTTCCCCTGTGGCTGAAGTAGTGACTGTAAAAGTATTCTTTACTGTTGCAGCAGCTCATTTATGGCCTTTGCACCAGTTGGATATCAATAATGCATTCCTACATGGATTCATAGATAAAGAAGTTTATATGTCTCCTCTAGAAGGGTATGATAAGGCTTTAAAAGGTCAGGTGTGCAAGCTTAAAAGGTCTTTGTATGGTCTTAAACAAGCTTCTAGCCAATGGAACCTGGAACTTACACAACAAATGCAGAGTTATGGGTTTAGACAATCTCATCATGATCATTGTCTATTTGTTTTTGAGAAGTCCAAGGTTTTTCTAGCCCTTTTAGTATATGTAGATGATGTTCTTCTCACAGGTGTATAATCAGCTTTTCATTAGAACAAAACTCACAACAAGTTTCTATAGAGTTCATTCTTCTCTTGAGTACAATTTTTGAATAGAGGATATCCATTGAGGCTCGGCATAGGAAGTTATAAATTCTCAGTGGTAGAGGAAGCTTCCACAATTTCTTCCAAAATCAGTTATCAAGACTGCACGAAGAAGGATTAAGACCTAATGGAAAAGAAAGGTTAAAAGCCACCTTATAACCACTTTTCACCACATAGTCCCCACTACTGTGATAATGCCAAACCAAATGATCCCCTTTCTTTACAAAACCAAGGGGAATTTGCACAATCCTCTTAACATCTATGGGAAGAAAATTTTTTGAAATTATATCCCATCTCTAAGACTTTGTTTCATGGTCTATTAAACAAGACACCAAAGCCTCTAAAGGCAATGAATTTTGAGGTGTTATTACCTGAAAGGAAGTTAGTTGTTGTATCTATTTGCATGCCAAACTTGAACCTTTGATCCATCTATAACTTGCCATTTTACACCTTCCTGAAGAATAGGCCTACCCTTCAAAATGTTGTCCAAGTATAACTTGGATTGTTTCTTCTCGTTGGTTGAAAAAAATTAGAATCAGCATAATATCGAGCTTTTATTAGTAGACGACGAACCAAAGTATCTAGATAAGTAACTAATCTCAAGCCTTGTTTTTTGCCAATAGAGCTTTGTTGAAACAACCAAAATCATAGAAACCTAACCCACCCTCAGCTTTGGATTTACACAAGTTCTATTTACAAAAAATGAACTTTTCTCTCAGTTGATTTATGCCCCCACTAGAATCTACAAATTAAAGCCTGTAACTCTTTGCACAAGGAAACTGATAAATAGAAACATTGCATCACAAATGTTGGTATTGCTTGTGCCATTGCTTTAATAAGAAGTTCCTTTCTCGCCCAACTTAGTTGTTTCTCTTTCCACCCTTAAAGCCCAGCCCAGAGCCTATTGATGCGGAATCCCAAGATCAAACTTAATAATATAATCCACGCAATTAGGTTTTAAAATCAATTTAAACAGCAATTAAACAAATTGAGATCTAACACTTCTAAATTCAATCAATGAATTAGCAATACCAAATATAAAAATTCCAAACCTCTAATTAAACTAGGTTAATTAGCAATTTAGAGACAAAAAAATCGAGAAAGAATCACCACAAAGCAAATATCTTAATAAGATAATAATTTTTTACAAAAACACAAGAGAAATCCACCATTGCAATTTAATAAAACTCACCAACTGAGAATAAACATTGAATGTCATTTCCCCTATATTAGTTTGCCTTATATAAGTAGCAAACAAAACTTATACAAGAGTTGCGTTCTATTTAAACTACCCTATAGAGTTAATTCCTTGATAAACTACTTTAATAGGATAAGTTTATAGAAGAAATAACCCATTGGCCGAATTTCTACATGGATATTAAGTTATTGGGCTTGTTTCAAGCTTAACTTAACATATCTGCCTTCATATTGCACCTTCGGCCATTTCGTACAAGCTTGAATTCTAGCCTAATTTGAATCTTGGTCTAATCTTGAATCTTCATAAGAAGCCCAATCTAAATTCCTCAAGGTCCAAATGTATTTGAGTAGCACATATGATCCATTTGAATGCATAAGGATCTCACATGATTAATAGCACGTGCATGGCACATGACTAGTAGCACATGGTTGGCACATAATAGGCACATGGTTGGTACATGATAGGCACATGGCTGGCACATGTCTTGCATATGACTTGTTGACTTTTGTCTTAAAATTTCAAAAAGGAAATTTTCGACCTAATAGTGTGAATTATTTCATAACTTAGGTATATAAAACAATCTAAATGAGGAATAAGTTCATTTGAATAGGCTAATATACATCACAAAGTTTATTACTGCTTGAAAGTCATCCTTGCATATATCAGTCTATCCTTTAATCTCCCAAAAACTAAACGTTTTGATCTACCCATTACTGTTGGTAGGTTAAGATAAAGAGCATGATTTTCTACTAGACAAACCCCTAAAGAAGAAGCTAACTGATTCCGGAGATTTGGTGCCACATTAGAACTAAAGGAAATTTCAGACTTACTGAGATTTACCTTTTGTCCTGAAATCTTTTCATAATGAGTAAGAACTTGAGAGATAGCCTTCATTTCTGCTGTGGAAGCTCTAGCAAATAAAACAACATCTTTTGCAAACATTAAATGTGAAACTGTTGGCGCATCTTTGCAAATCTTAACCCCATGGAGAATACCACCTTGAGTATATTTGTGTAATAGGCCTCACAACCCTTCTATATAAAGGTGAAATATGATCACCTTGTCGTAACCTTCGTGTTGGAGCTATATAACCTTTTGGCTTACTATTGATGATAGTCGAATAAGAAATAGTGGTGACAAACCTCATGATTATAGAAACCATCTTTCCAAAAATCCCAATATGATCATCATTACTCTTAAGAAGCTCTATTCAACACAATCATATACCTTAGCCATGTTTAACTTTAAAGATACAAACTTTCTTATATTCTCTCTTAGGCCTGTGCAATTGGTCGGTTCGGTTAAGAATCGAACCGAACCAAAAATTGAATTTTGGAAAATTTTAAAATCGAACTGAAAAAATCAATTTTTTATAGGACCAAACCAAAAAATCAAAATTATATATATATTTTATTTTTTTATATATAAAACCCCAAAAATGACGCCGTTTTACATCAAAATGACGTCGTTTTATATCAAAACGATGTCGTTTTGATAAGTTCAGTCAGTTCGGTTCTTTCGATTTTTACCCTTCAAGAACCGAACTGATTAAACCGAAATTACTGTACAAAATCAAATCGAAAAAATAGAAAACCTAAAAAACCAAACTGAATACACCAAATTGTCAAAATTTCGGTTCGATTTTCGATTCCGGTTCAGTTTTGCACAGCCCTATTCTCTCCACTCGACCTCATATGATGAAATACCTCATAAGCTATCAAGATATTATCAGTTATAAGTCACCCTGGCATAAAAGCACTTTGCCTTTTATCTATAATATCCCCTAAAATAGACTTTGACTTATTTGCCAACACTTGTGTAGTGATTTTACAGACCACATTATAGAGACTTATTGGTCTATAATTCGAAATCAACTTAGGTTCTTTAATCTTTGGGATAAGGGGCAAATATGTGTATGATTAAATCCTGCAGGAAAAAGGTCACCCTATCATCAGTAGAGTATGGTTCATTAAGTAAATTATTTATATCCATATTAACTTTGGATTGAATAAAATCAAGATCACAAGGCTACACTTCTTGGGAAAAAGATGAGAATAAGTCATAATAGAATTTAACAATATGATTAGAGAGGGCCATACCTTGAAGAAATTGACCCTGCTCATTCTGCAATTTGGAAATATTGTTAATTCTCTTTCTTTTGGAGGCCACAACGTGGAAATATCTAGTATTTCTGTCTCTCTCCTTTAACCACTAAATTTAGGATCTTTGAGGCCACATAATCTCTTCTCTAATTGAAATTTCTGACAATTCTGCTTTTAATTATTGATGCCTTAGTCTTCCTTCTTCAATAGAGCTGATTTGTTCACTTGCAAGCCTTTTCACAATCTGATTCTGTCAAAATCGTAAATTAACAGAAGAATTCTGGCTCCAATTAACTAGTTCATTAGAACAGAACTTTACACAGTTATTCCAATCTCTTACCAAACAATTCCAACTCTTTTTGATAACCTTCAAACAACTTAGGTCTTTAGACCACATATTATCAAACTTGAATCTAAAAGTTCTTCTTAAAGGATCTATTCATTTCATAGTATCCAGACAAATAGAAAGATGATCAAAACCATCATGAAGAATATGTGACACTACAATATCCCCGAATTTTTAGATCCAATTATCAAAAGCTAAGAACCTATTAAAGCGTTCTTCAACAAAATGAAATCCCGATCTCTTATTGTCCCACGTATCAAGATAGCTCTGGAACCTAATATCATGTAAAGAATATTCTGACAACATAGATCTAAACGCCTCAATCATACTTTTTGGTCTCTGATTACCACCTAATTTCTTTTCATGACTTAAAATTTTATTAAAATCACCACTAATAACTGATGGCAATGAAGATGTCATAGATAATTGATGAATCAGATCCCAAGAAAGGTATTTATTCCTCCATACTACCCAACCATAGAAACCTGTCTATCTCCAATTACCAAATACATTAGAAGCCACTTCAAAGTCCATGTGATGACTAGAATAAGATTACAATTTTAACTGGACCACATCATCCCACAAACATGATAACATGCCACCATTATTATCTCCTCGAATTACAAAACAATGAGAAAAAACCCAAACAAGCACAAATGAAACCCATCATCTCTTCAGAAACACAAGTCTCAACTAAGAAAAGGATATTTAAAATTTCTATTTGTGTAAGGCATCATACATTCGCAACTGCAGAGGCGCTTTCTAATCCTCGACAATTGTAGCTTAAGATTTTCATTATTCTAAGCAATCGCCTGCTGTCATGATAGTCGCCTTTGGTAAACCAATATCCAAATTCCCCTCACAACTTGGTCTTTTAACTAACACATTATCATCATCTTGCTTCAGAAAATCTATATCCCTATAAATTCTTTTCTCATGGCTTAAGGTCTCACCTATACTCATTTTCTCCCTTTCTCTATTCCAAGTCTTACGTTTCCAAGTACAGTTTCCTCTTTCATTCCTCCTCCCTATCTTACTATTATCCCCAACAACCAATTTACCTAAGTCAGTAATATCATCCAAATTAATGTTATTCATATAGTCCTGTACCAAGTTTGAGCCTGTATCTCCTTACAGTTTTCTTTCAGTAAATCAGTTACCGTCATCCCATTACTAAGATTTGGTTTATCATATTAGACCCTTTCCCCTATGTCAGCTAAAATATTAAGAGACTAGTATTGATTATCAACAACCTCAAGAATTGACTCTTTGTAAGATGTATGAAAGACCTGATTGTGATTTTCAATCTGTCCCTCCTAATCAAAGTAATTAACTTTGCATTTTAACTCTACGTTTAACTTCTCTAGTGTTTTTGATAATGATTTTTTAAAGGAGGAATGAGCATTTACATTTGGACTCTAAACTTTTGAGATATGATTTGGATTCAACACACTTAATTCATTCATAAGTTTATCATCTTTCTCCTTTTCCAGTTTATTCCAAAGTAAAAAAACCCTTCTTTGGTGAAACTCGCAAACCTACACCATATTGTTGTTCATCAGGACTGCCCCCCTTTTCACAATTTGTCACACAATGTCCTATTAACCCACAACCATAAAAGAAAGTAGGCAGTCATTCATATTTTAAATGAAGCCATATAACTCTTTCTCCTCCTAATTTCATCAACACTCCCCTTCACAAAAATTTATACACTAGAATGGAAACTCTGAATCTCATATATAGAGTCCATCTTATGTTATCACCATTATTTACTGTGATTAAATTTCCAACCATAGAACCAATAACTTTTGTAGTTTCCTTAGAGATCCAACTAAAGGGCACATTGTACGCATGAATCTAAAATGTAGCCATATTAAACTCTATTGAATTTATGGAATCGACTTCTTTCATCTCTTCTAGCAAAAGTAATTGATTGTCAAAATACCAAAGGCCAGATTCTACAACTTTTCGTCGATCTAATTCAATTAAAAATTGAAACACAAATAAGTTTCCCCTAATTGACGAAACCTAAACCTCTTTTGTAATTGCCAATGCCTCAACATGGTAGACCTTAACGCTGGAATATTAAAATCACTTTTTGTTAACAACTTCCCAACTAGACACAAAGAAATATGAAGTTTATGATTTGCATCCATGAAGTTTTCAGTTATCTTTCTCACCACTTTCCTCCTCTGTTAGGTTCAATGAAGCCAAGAGGCCCTGTAATCCTTCAAATTCCTCCATTCTATTGTAAATGAACAGAACAGATTAATTGATCATAGATCAATAAAAGAAAAAGGAAAAATGAAATAGAAACCCCTACTAACAAAACCAAGGAGAGAATAACCCAAAGGGAGAGAAAACCCTTACACGAAGCGAAATTTTTTCTATACAAGTTAATCATTATATACTTAACTATTTAAAAATAATAATGTTAAAAAAATAATATAATCTTATCTTTATAAATACTTATACAAAATATATTATTTAAATTGTAAATAAAAAAATAAATTAATTATCAAATTAAATATTTTATAATTAGATATTAATTTATTTATTATTTTGTTTAAGTTCTATAGCAAATTAAAAGTTTTTTTAAGATAATATTTTAATTATAAGAATATAAAATAATTTTAAATTAATCATATTAGGTGAATAAATTAAACAATTCAAACTATTTAATAATATAATAATAAATTAATTATAATATATTAATATTTATTAAAATTTATTTTAGAGATTAGTTTGTTGGAAAGTAAATTCTAAATTTTAGAGTTGCCATTAATAAAATAAGACATGATTAAAAATCGATTATCAATGGACATTAGATTCATTTTAATTAATTTGAATACAAGTAAAGTATTAAATATCCTGTAATATTATTAGAAAAAAATAATGTTTGTTTATGTAAGATATTGTTAACAATTTCATTTAATTGAATGTTCTTTAATTAATTAATTTTCTTATTCTATGATTTATGCTTTAAATTTCTAATTATCAAATATTATATTTTACTATGAATTAAAATATTATTTTTTTTAGAATTTAGTTATGTTATATGATAATGTTGATATTTTTTAAGAAAAAGAATTAAATTATCTAAAATATTGTATTATATTGAATTGTTTATAATCAAAGAATCAAATTAAACTATCCCAAAATTTTAGTACAGTATAAAACTGATATTTTTTTTCCAATAGAATTACAATTCACATGACTTTAACTCGCATAGTTCAATACTGGAATTATCCTTTTTTCTATTAAATTCATTTTTAATCTCATTACATATTAAAATAATTACTAAAAATTCAATAAAATGCAATAAAGAGTTAATGACTGTTTTCTAGGTAAAAAAAATTAAATACAAAAAAAAAATGAAATACGTAATAGCAAAAAAAAAAAAAAAAAAAGAGTTCAATGACCCAAACAAGTATTTTCTTTCCTATTTTGAAACAGGAGTAACATGATGTCCCTCTGTAATTCTAATTATCTTTTTAAACCTTTCAATATATTAAAATCAATAATAATGACTAAAACA
Source organism: Hura crepitans (assembly GCA_948208565.1). NCBI lineage: Eukaryota > Viridiplantae > Streptophyta > Magnoliopsida > Malpighiales > Euphorbiaceae > Hura > Hura crepitans. The sequence goes on from CANXYI011200158.1 coordinate 7,649, forward strand.
TTTCTTTTAGAACAGCTACGAACAATTTTAAACTCTTTAAATATGTTTTTTCTTTTTAATAGAATTTAATTATATTTTGTTAATGCATATATATATAAAAACTGGATAAGGAAAGAGCCTTCTAAATTAGCTGGAAGATCCTTTTTTTCTATATAATTACATCTTTTTTCGAAGTAGGGTAAGAATCAATCCTGATTAACTGAAAAATTAGACAGATTCTCAATTATTGAATTCCAATTGATTCCTAGTTTGAAGGTCGATTGGCAAAATAATAATAATAATAAGGAAAAAGAAGAAGAGAAGAAATTGTGTTGGCATCTAATGGCATAATAGATTTTCTTGAAGCAAATTAAGATAAACACTCAGTGTGCCAAATCACTAACTTGCCGTTCCATTTTTCAATAATTATTAATTAAGTATCAATTTTTAATTTTTTTTATTTATATATATATATATAACTTAGACTCTCTATCAAAATTTTTATCTAAAAATAATTATAACGTTAATATGTTAATATTTGATATATGTCACCTGAAAAATTTTTATGAAACCCGCTTCTTATTATATTATTTTGGACCAAAAACAAATAGAAAGTTCTAATTAAAAATAATTAAAAACCTTAAAAATCTAATTGTTTAAATTGGAAAACATTAATATGAGATTGTAGTGTTCGATGGTATCGAATTCCTCTTCCCTTCATAAAAATAATTATAAATTTAATTTTAATATTTAATCTTATAATAATTGAAATTTTAACCTTTTTTTTAATAATTAGAATCCTAAATTATTATTTCATAACAATTGGAATATTACATTTATTTTTTTAATGAAAATTAAACTATGTAATAAGTAATAACATGATAATTATATATGGCCTACTAAATATTCTAGAAAAAAAAAAGTTCATAATCTATTGAAAATGCCATATCAATATTTTTTCAAAATAATTCACTATTGTGACGGTTATTCGGGACTTATCATGTGATAAAAATACTAGAATAAATAAGTCCACCATTCGTAAAAAATTTCCATATCAGCATTTTTAAAGAAATTTTTGCATGAGCCTTGTATAATCCTTATAGTATTAAATAGTTTAATTTTTGACCGAAAAATAAGTATAAAATTTCAATTATTATAAAATGATGATATCTAGAATTCTAATTGTTAAAAAAATATTAAAATTTTAATTATTATAACTCAAATTATTGGAGTTAAATTTATAATTGTCCAAAATATATATAAACAACTAATGCTATTGCTTTAAAAAAAATAAAACTATTAATTAGACAAATGGTTTTTTCTATTATAAAACTGAATTATTCAGTCTCAAAAGAAAATATAAATTTTAAAGAAATGTGTAATCCTGTCGTAATCATAGTATCAATTTGATAAATAACATAGCTCAATTTTAGTAGAACGATAAAGGCAAAATTATAATACAATTATTTCCTTTGTTTGATATTAAGGATCGATTTAGAAATTTTCACTTACATTAAGAAAGTTATTGAAAATTATTAACAGGGTCAATATTTTATTAAAAATGCACTTTAATTAATTAAATTCAAAAGAAAAAAGATAAATAAATTAATGAGTTGACTTAAAAGAATAGATGTATATTTCAAAATATTTATATAAAATTAACTTAATTTCATCTAATACACTTAAATTTGATTTTTTTTTCTAAAGAGGCACTTAATATGAAATAGACTAACACAGATTCACATTAATTTTTTCACATGTATTGAAAAATTTATTAATTTATCTCAATTCTAGAAAAAGTCATTAAAATTTATCTAAATAACCTTGAATTTAATTAGGTGTTTTAGTTAGGAATTCTTGAAAATAATCTCTTTTCACGTTAGTGAAATTTAATAAATAAAGATAAAATGGAAAAAAAATGATTAAAATAGAAAAAATAAACACTTGAAGTGAAATCAAGTATAAATTGAGAGAGTAAGCACCTATAGTAGCTCAGTGAAAGAAAATTTAATTATATATTTTTTTAATATGTTCAATTTCTATCTGTCTTTTAAATATTACAACTATATATAAAAAAATTATAAATTGAGTGAATACTTCACCTTTAATATACAACAAATATTCCCCAAGTGCTAATTAATGTTTCTATTTATTTTTATTTTTCAAAAAAAAATAGAATTGATAAATTTTTATACATTTTAATGACATTAAAAACAATGGTGTCAATTTTCACTTCTTTTTTTAAAAAAAAAGAAAAATGGTGCCACAAAAGCCAATAATATCGTTACAGATCTCATCATCCACTCATTGTTATTAAAATCGGACCGGTCCGACTGTAAACCGACAATTATTTTCATTTGATTTAGTGTTAAAAAATCAAGTCAAATTGATTTGAATTGGAAAAAATCAGTTGAATCAGGATGAAAAATTGGAAAAAATCCGATTAAACCAGACATTTACAATTTTTCTTATTTTTTATGTTTTTATTTGCATTATTTTATACTTATAATTTTCTTTTACTAGTTTTTATAATATGTATTTTTTAAGTTATTTTTAAATTTTAAGAGTAAATTAAAACAATTAATCATAAAATTTATTCATTTGGTTATATTTTAATTGATAAATAATAAAATATTTTAAACATAACTATTTTAATAAATCTATTTAATTAAAAAATTATAAATAAATTATATTATATAGAATATAAATATATTAATTTTATCATTGAATTTTTTTAAAAGTTTATCATATAAATAAATTTCAATATCTATACTTTCATTTTACCCAAATTATTCAACTTTTATATTAATATTTTTAATAATAATTTTACACTAGTTTATATTTATCCATTTTATTATTTTCATATAATTATTTAACATGATATTGTTTATTTTTATGTAATTAAAGTTTTTATAAATGAATTTATTTTAAAAAATAAAAAATTTGGTTCAATCTGATTTTATTAAATCGATTAAATTATAATTTAATTGACTGTCCGATTCAATATTCGGTTTAATTCTAATAACATTGCATCCACCATGATTAAAATTTAGTTTCCAAGAACTGTAATCATTTTTTCAATAGATAATTATTAAGTGGTATCTTCTATATATAATTGCAATAAAAATTCGTGATTTTTAAAGAATATATACCATCGGTAATATAATAAAAATTTTATACTAGTTTATATTTATCTATTTTATTATTTTTATACAATTATTTAACATGATATAGCTTATTTTTATGTAATTAAAGTTTTTATAAATGAATTTATTTAAAAAAAATTTGATTCAATCCGATTTTATTAAACCGATTAAATTATGATTCAGTTGAATGTCCGATTTAATATTCAATTCAATTCTAATAACATTGCGTCCACCATGATTAAAATTTAATTTCCTGTAATCATTTTTTCAATAGATAATTATTGAGTGGTATCTTCTATATATAATTTCAATAAAAATTCGTGATTTTTAAAGAATATATACCATCAGTAATATGATAATTTTTTAATTATTTTATTCAATAAAATATAAAAATAAATTTAATTAAATATATTTTTAATAGAATATACAGTTTATTTTCTCCCGGAGTTAATATATTAAAGAAAGTAAAAGATTCAAAATGGAAAATTTTTTGTATCAGAAATTCGTCATGCATCTAGTACTATTAGTTATATTGATCATTTTATAATTTTTAGTTTCATTTTGCAAAATTGAAGTTGTGAAAAACAAAATTCTTTTTTTTTTAAAATTGACATTGTTGATTTGTTTTTTTTGGATATGCGCAGCCAGTCACTAGACTATTAATTTTTTTTATATAGAATTATATCATTCAAAATGAAAATGAAAATTGAATTTTAATCAAAAAGATAATTAAATTTTCAAATGTTTAAATTATGAATATAATTATTAAAAAACTAATTAGTCATATATTTACTTGGTCCGATTGATTTCAATAAAGTTTTATGTATAAATGCATATTAATTAGCAAACATGGAAGTAGAGATGGCAACGGATCAAATATATTTAGATATTCAATACATTTTAATTTTAGTAGAATAGATTTGTATAATTGTTAAATGAGTTTGAGATAGATTCGGATATTAATTTTACTATCTATAATAAGTTCGGATATTAATCATTAGATATCTACTATCCAAACCCATTATATAATTAATATTTAATTCATAAAAATTATTTTTTCTTAAAATGCTATATAAGATTTATATTATTTGTTGAAAATAACGGGCGGATCACCCATGATAGGATCCGACCGGATTTAAACAAGATGTGTGATAATTGACAGGCAGTTACCACAAGACATCTGTTTAAAAAGAATAACGTACTTCTTCTTTCTTTTTTTTTTTTTTTTTCTCTAATCTCTTTCCTTTGACTCTCTATTACTCTTCATCTTTTAGTCGTGGATTTTGAAGAGTTTTTGCTATCAAATAACAAGAGTTTGGTTTCTACAATAGGTATTTATGCCGTGAACACATTATACAATTCATTATATCATTAATATGATTGTATAACATGTCATGTTTAATGATCTTGGATTTTTTTTCATGTTTTCTTTGTGAAATAAATGGGAATTCTATAAATTCCAATAGGTATCAGAGCTTGATTATATGCATGGTTATTTTTTATTTTATTCCTCCATGATAGCATTTTTTATGCAAAATTCGTTTTTCTTAATCATGGCATAATAACCTTGAATTTATTGCTTTAAAAATAGGTAATATGGGTCTTAAATGAAAGTAGACATCAATAGCTTTAGGTTTGTCATATGTCTAATTTGAATGTATATTGAGAAAGTTATGCATAATTTAAGTATAAAAGAAAAATAAAATTATGTGTAATACTCCAAAGTTGAAGGTTGAAGAAAGGGACAATTTTGTTATTTCCAATAATAAAAAAAAGGAGAAAAGGTAAATTATAGGGCTTTTAGGATTTGAACCAAGACCTTCCTCTATAAATATAGTTATTTTGCCATTTGGACCAAATTATAATTGAGATAAGTTTTTTTTCACTGTTAATTATAGTAAAATCTGTTTGCATAAAATTAATTATTAGTTAATTGATTCATTATAATGACCATATTTAAGAAAATTAATTATCAATTGATTAATTATTATGGCACTTGTAATAAGTTAATTATTAGTTAATTAATTTATTAAGATGACCGATGACCATTTCAAATAAGTTAGAAATAAATAAATAAATATAGTCCATTAATATATATAAATTAATTATTTATTAATTAATTTATAAAAATAGCTATTTGGATAAATTGATTATTTGTTAATTAATTTATCAATATATTCGATTAATATTTTTTTCTGTATTTGTTACAGAAAAATATTAATGGCAAGGACTATAAGAACTCCAGTGGAAATTAGAAATTCAGAACAAAGAAATAGGGTGAATTAAATGATTAGAGATTTAATGAACACCCACATTGAAGAAAATGAAAAAGAAAGTGAAATTAAATGCTTGGTGTTACATATAATAAAAATTAATGAATTGATCCAAGAAATTGTATGGGAATAAGGCTTATTGACAGATGTGAGTAAATATGGTGCTTTTATAAAAACTGTGTTTTCCTAAAGAATTACAAGAAGGCTGTCAACAGATTCATTAATGAATTTGTTAATTAGGGTGCTAGAAAGACAGCCGGTGCTTTAATTGGAGTGCCTATTAGTAAAGGACACCACAAAATCATTAGGGTCCCTCTACTTACAATTGTCATACATCTCAATGAGAAATTAAATGAAGACCTTGAGGAGAAGCCTAAAGGGCTTATGTAGCACCTTAATGATTCTTTTCCTATTCATACTTTGAAAAATTGGCATAGGCTTTAGTTTTCTTTTATTTTTTTATGTAGAATACTTATTTTAATTACTAATGGCATGCATAATTTTCATTCTTTCATTTTTGTTTGATGTGTGTCCTTATATGAAAGTGATTAAATTTAAATCTTTACTTGTTGATATGCAAGAGATTTGCATATGAAATTTTTTTTGTAACTTAAAGTAGTTCCCTGCATAATTAATTTTACTAATAATAATCAAGCATTAGGATTTTAGATGATGATTGGAAATAAAATGACCTTTTGACTCTAAACCTAATTTGAGATCATTATTAGTATAATTAATATATGTTAAGGAGATATGTATATTTTTAAGGCATTAATTAATGTGCAAAATATTTATATGCAAGAGAGAATGGCATCTGTATCTAAGAACATTGTGGCTTAACTCAATAAAGGAGAGAAATTGAATGGTGATAACTATGAAATATGGAGCATAAGAATCCAATATGTGCTTAAGGAGTAAGAGGCTCTGGAAACTTTGAATGAATCCATGGACCTACCCGAAGAAGGGAATACAGCCCAACATAGGAGGGATCAAGCAGCTTTTGAGGCTTGGAAAAGGAAGAACTCTCTCACTCACATTACATTGCTAAGCAATATGGAAAATGATATGATGAGAGAGTTTAGAAGATTTTACCTAGCTAAGAACATGTGGTCTACAATAGCGCAATAGCTTAAAGAATTGGTGGTATATTCTTAACCAAAATGAGTCACTTACTATTAAGTTTGACACTTATAAGAAGCGTCCTGACCATACCATGAAGAAATATTTAAGAGAAATTTCAAACATAATAAGTGACTTAAAAGACATTGGCCATGCTCTTACTAATGAACAACAAGTCCAAGGTGTGATTAGTTCTCTATCCCTGAATTGGGAGCATATGAAGATCCACCTAACTCATGATGAAGGCATTCGTACCTTTAAGGATGCCATGTGACACTTAGAGCTAGAATATGATCGACTTAAGGCCAACAAGTCAAGTACTGATGTGTACATGGCTAGTTCTAACTCACCAGTTAGTGAAGGACAAAAGCATAAGTCTTATAGCAAATCCTAATAAAGGGGCAGACGGGGGCAAACAAGAAAAGGAAATATAACCAACATGGAAAAAGAAAGCATTCCTTCAAGAAAAAGAACATAGCAAAGGGGAAGTGTTATATCTATGGCAAAAAGGGACATTTTGCTCGCGACCGTAGTGAGCCTAAAAAGGTAAAAGATCTAAATGCACATATGAGTACAATTAATATTTCTAGTTCTATTTTCTTAATTGAATCACATCCTTATTGGACTGTAGACTCAGAAGCCACAAACCATGTAGAAAAGGACAAGAGTGCCTTCATGGAATTTCGACGTATTTCATATAGAGTTCAATGGATATATGTAGGAAACAACTCAAGGGTAGAGATGAAGGGTATTGGCACATGCAAATTGGTGTTACATGAAGCCAAACTCTATTCTTGTATGATGTATTGTATGCTCCAGAAATTCATCGAAATTTGATTTCTGTGTTAATTTTGCTTAAGTATGGATTCAATGTTAATTTCAATTCTAATAGTGTGAACTTATATTTAGGATTAAATTTGTATGGACATTGTTATTTCCTAGATGGTTTTGTTGTTATGGATGTTGACAATAGTCATTCTAATGTAAGTTTTTCCTTGTTTACATCATCTAATATTACTACTGTTGGTGTAAGTATTCGGCATCCTAGCCTTGGTCACATTGGCCAACAACATATGAATAGACTAGCCAAAGGGCTTGTTAGGTGATGTAGAAAAATTAAAATTGTCTACTTGTGAATATTGCCTAGCTGAAAAAACAGCAAGAAAACCATTTGGAAAGGCCATTAGGGCTGATACTCCACTGCAATTAATCTACTCTGACATATGTGGTCCGATGAATGTGAGGGCATGGCATGGCATGACACTATTCATTTTATCACATTTATAAATGACTATACTCGATTTGGTTATGTCTATTTGATATCACATAAATCTGAAGCTTTAAGTTGTTTTTAGAAATATAAAAGCTTAGTTGAGAATCAATTAGACATGAAAATTAAAGCTTTAAGAACCGATCGAGGTTGAGAATACTTATCTAATCAGTTCCGAGAATTATGAGATAAAATGTGAATAAAATACCAATTGATTATACCAGTAACACCTTAACAAAATAAAGTTACAGAAAGAAGAAATAGAACCTTGCTTGAAATGATACAATCTATAATGGCACAAACAAATCTACCTATTACTTTTTGGGGTGATGCATTATTAACTGCCATATATATTCTTAATTGTGTACCCTCAAAATCAATTATCACCACGCCTTATGAACCATGGACTAAAAGAAAGCCCAACCTAAGTTCGTTAAGACCTTAGGGTTGTGCAACTTATGTTCACAATTCATCTAATATGTTTGGAAAATTAGGTCAAAAAAGGAAGAAAAACATCTTTATTAGATATTCTAAACATTCAAAAGGATATGCGTTCATAAGTGAACAAAAAAGTGGCAGTGCAACTGAATTTGAATCACGAGATGTCACATTCTTAGAGAATAATTTTCCTAAAAAAGGCGAGATAGTTCAAAACTTATCTCTTTATGAAATTTAAGGCCATATTATATCTTCCCCACAAGTCCATATGGACCCATCATATTTAAGTATGAGTGACATGAGAATCAATGAATCCGTTTTAATTGAAAATCAATCACAACCAATTGTAGGCCCGATTATGGAAGCTGATTTGAGTGGGAGTAACTTAGATGAGTCTCAAATACATTAAACAACTAGGAAAAGTGTTCCTCGTCATCATTTTGAGATTGAAAGAGGAGTTTTCTTAGTTACTTTAGAGGATGAGGAAGAGCCAAGAAATGTAAGTGAGGCTCTTAAATGCCCTGTAAAGGAAAAATGGATGAAAGCAATAGAAGAGGAAATTGAGTCCATGAAATCGAACCAAGTTTGGGAGTTAGTCATTTTACCTAAGGATGCAAAGCTATTGGGAACAAGTGGGTTCTTAAAATCAAGCGAAAAGTTGATAGCAGTATTGACAGATACAAAGCTCGCTTAGTCGCAAAGGAGTATACACAATAGGAATGAATTGATTACAAAGAAACTTTTTCTCCTATTGTTAGGTTTACCTCAATTCGACTAATTCTAGCTATAATAGCAAGTATGGATCTTGAATTGCATCAAATGGATTTAAAGACTGTTTTTCTCAATGAAGAATTGGAAAAAGAAATCTATATAGAACAACCAATAGGTTTTATTAAAAAGGGCCAAGAACACAAAGTTTGTCGACTTTTCAAGTCAATATATGGTCTAAAATAGTCTTCTAGACAATGGTATATTCAATTTCATAATACAATAATGTCGTATAATTTTAATATGATTCAAGAAGACCATTGTATATACCTTAAAAGATCTAAGGATAAATTTGTGATCTTATCCTTTTATGTAGATGACATACTAATAGCTAGAAATGACAAGGGGTATGTAAAAGAAATAAAAGATTGGCTATCATCTCATTTTAAGATGAAAGATATGGGTGAGGCTGCATATATCCTTAGAGTAAAGATTTCAAAGGACCATTCAAAGAATTTATTATCTATTTCACAAGAGCCGTATATTAAAAAAATTCTTAAACATTTTCATATGCAAGATTGCAAACCTATTCATACCCTTACCACAAAAGGTGGACCTTTGAGTTGAAAGTTATGTCCAAATACACTAAAGTTCTTTATTCAAGTGCAGTTGAAAGCCTTATATATGACATGATGTGCATAAGGCCTGACATATGCCATCAGTTAGAATGGTTAGCAGATATCAATCCAATCCAAGTTAAGAACATTGGAAAGTAGTGAAGAGAATCTTACGCTACCTCAAAGGCACAACGGATTATTCACTGTGTTATCAAGGAATTGATTTATGTTTATGTGGTTATACGATGCAGATTAGGGAGGAGTTTTAAATGAGAGAAAATCTACCTTTGGATTTGCTTTTTTACTAAACAATGTTGCACTATCATAGAGCAGTAAGAAGTAATCATGTATAGTTTTTTCCATAATAAAGGTTGAATTTGTAGCTTCTTTAGATGTAGTCTAAGAAGCCATTTGGTTAACATAGTTTATGGATCATTTGGGAGTGAATGCCAATGCCGATGATTCAGTAATTATGTATTATGATAGTCAAGCAGCAATGGCATATAGCAAAGATCTTAAGTATCATAGGAAAATGAAGCACATAAATATTAAATATAACTTTGTGAAAGATATGGTTGCACGAAAGGAAGTGAACATGAAGTATATATCTATGCATGATATAGTGGCAGATCCATTCCCAAAGCCTATGCCAAGAGATGCACATTATAGACATGTTAAATCATTAGGTTTGCGTAGATGTTAAATGTACTCATTTACATTTTTTTTAACTTTCCCAATGATGTTCACTAATTATTAATGAAAGATGTTTTATTTCTTTTTTTATGCCTAAGATTACATCTGTTGCAAAACATACACATATAAGTATGTATATATATGTTATATACATCTTCATATTGAGAAAAAAATATTTCAGACAGATCTTAGTTTTGCCCTTTCACACGAGCAATCACTTTTGCCATTTCATATGTTCAAATATGAGACAATTTAAACTAATTATCTAGATGATATTTGAGAGCCAAGTTTAAATATTAATGAATGTCGACTCTGATTTGAATGAGGAATTAAGTTGCAAATTCTATTTTCTTGACTACAAGTAACTAATTAAATAATTGTCACTACGTCTATCTTAATGCCAGATTAGAGTTCTAATCGTATAAGGTATGTAAGCGAACTCAAGATAGATATTGAGTATATCTAAACTATAATCTGTATGGTATTGATAAAAATGATAGACATGCACTTTATGGGAAAGGATGAAATGTTGTAACATGTGATTCATACCACATGTGCGCATGATTTGACCAAAAGGTAATA
>CANXYI011200189.1:0-10739 GCA_948208565.1 Hura crepitans
ATCAGTTAACTGTTAATATTAATTGGTTAACCATTAACTATTAAGTAATCATTAAATATAGCTATATACAGTTATTCAATTATAAAATATAAAAACCACCAATACAAAATTTAAATATAAATTTTATATAAACAGAAAAATAAAAATTATAAATAAATATACAAATTACAAAAATTCTCTCGTATCAATACAACAAAAAAAATTATATGAACAACTTAATCATCAATATTTTAAATGACATGAAATAATTTTACTAAACAATAAAAAGGCAAATCAAGCTAATATCAAATAATATAATTTTTAATTTAAACTCAATTTGAACTCATAGTTAATGGAATCCATTGTTTTTTTTTAGTTTAGCCCTATTGTTCAAATATCTACACCTTATCACTTTACCTATGGGAACTGCGAACCAATTATTTCTATATGAACAGGCAATTTTTTTGTCAACTTATTGTTGTCCAGGATTGTAGTTTACGCATTTTCGAATATATAATTGAGTATAGGTTTTATGTAACTATAATTACATCATTTTAGACAAAGTAAAATTAAAAGTTAATTAATTAAAAAAATTAGATTCTTAACTATTAAATTACTGTCTATTCTTATTATATCTCAATTTGATGGAAGAATGAATTTGTTTTTTAAGTTCTTATGATATAAATGTCTTGTGAAATTTTAAGATTATTTTTATAGAATTTATTATTAAAGCAAATTGTTACATGCTAATTAATGTCATACATATATTTAGGAATCATCTATTGTTCAAAACGGTCCATTTATCAATATTCAAACTGTATCCATTTTCAACTATGTTCTAAATATAAAAAAAATACCAAGATTTAAAAAAAATAAAATTATAAAAACAATAGTATATCAAGCGAAATCATAAGTTTTATTAATTAAAGAGTTTACTTCTATTATATGGAGGTTCTCTCCCTTGATTTTTCAGATCTAGGATTTTCTGTTCTCCCCTTCTTTTTCTTTGGGGTTATTTCTCTAATTCTTTTCCTGTGTCTCTTTGTTTATCTGTGGTTGTCCACCTAAGTTCGTGTTAATATGTCATCACCCAATGATGTAGATAAACTAATGGCTTCTCTCCAATTGACTGATGAAGAAAATACAGTGGGTATTGTGAAGAGTGACAACAATGCCATTGCTAATTAGTCTCTACGTATTGCTTTACATTTCGTGGGGAAGTTGGTAACTAAGACTGATTTTAATATACCATCCCTAAAGACCACTATGATTAAGAGTTGGCAATTACAAAAGGGATGTAGTTTTCGACATTTAGGGAATAATTTGTTTGTATTCCAATTCTTTACTAAATCAGACAAGCAGAAGGTTATGGATGGAGGATCGTGATGTTTTGATGATTAGCTACTACTTTTATGACCAATGAAAAATGGGGATACTCCCTCTTCTATTGAATTTGAAGAAATGGCTTTCTCGGTGTAGGTAGTACATGTGTCGTTCAAGTGGTTATCTAAGGAGACTACAAGTACTATTTCTAATATGAACATATCATTTGTGAAATATTGATAAAGGTCATCCTTTAAGGTGGAAAAGCTATCTCCATTTTTGTGTTAACCTAGTAGTCTATAAACCCACAGTAAAGGGGTTCTTTTGACTTTTAATAATGGTACTGTGCATTGGATCAATCTCAAATACCAAAGATTTTCTCTTTTTCATTTTATGTGCAGCCATATAGGACGCACGATCAATTACGTGATAATGGCAAAATAACTGATGATAAATAATGCGAGGACTGGCTTCATGCCTCACCATGAAAAACCTTTAGGATAAATAATATGAAAGAAAAGGAAAAGGAAGAGAAGCTGCTTGCTGAATTGCACTAGAGAAAACCAAAAGCTAGCTCTACAACAACCTGTAATGAATCCCAAATAGATGCTCCAAAGTGTGCTTTGGTCTCTAGCAGAGGTTTTATCAAATCTGAACAAAAATATAGGCACTAGTGGCGAGCCATAGAGGAGCTAGTTACTAGGGAATGACATTCATGTTTATATGCAGCAGACTATTACCAATAATGAGACAAATGAACATATATCTCGTATAGGGCATGTGCTATCAGATTCTCTATTGAAGCCAATATCACAGGACCACTTTACCTTTAATATGTTACAGAAAGCCACTCTTAGCATGCCTATCAAATTTTTTTTTATTCCTAAAACAATAATGCAGGCTCCGGAGGTTGGTTCTTACCTACTAAAACAAAGGCCATTAGTTTCAAGGCTCAAAAAGGTATAAAATGGAGACGGGTACAATCAATGGCTAACTCTAAGATGGAAAGGTTGTATGATAACAAGATAGGTATAAACGTGGATGAATATGAGTTAGTGAAATGTGATGATACTGCAGGCAAGCATTACTCTAAAAAAGGGAATCTGTACTTACTCTTCCTCTATAGAATTAAAGGCGACCAAGGGTGAGGACCCCAGTTGTCTGTTATCATGAAAATCCTAAGCTACAATTATCGAGGTTTAGGGAGTTACCCAACAATTGTTAATGTGTGTCGTTTAGTGAAGGCACAAACTCCCAATATTGTCTTCATAATAGAGATAAGAGTATCTGACAGTAGAATCAGCTTAATTCAAAATAAAATAGGTTTCAAGAATGGTTTTTGGTTAGAGGGACTAAAAACGTGGTTTGACTTGTCTTTTGAAGGATGGCTTAAGCATGGATTTTCTATTCTTTTCTCCGCACATATTGATTTTCATTGTCAAATTGATGCAGAAACTGCTTTGGCAGCTTGCATATTTTTATGGCTATCCATAATAGGTGAACAAGCATAAATCCTAGCATTTTCTTCGTGAGCTCAATATAGTGTTAGATTTTCCTTCAATGGTTTTTTATGATTTTAATGAAATTCTGAACCAGTCAGAGAAAGTTGGAGGCTAGATGAGATCAGATCATTTCATCGATGCCTTTCATTTGTTGTTAGCTTATTGTTTATGATCTACATTTTTCTAGTTATCCCTGCACGTGGGATAACGAGAGATTAGGACATAGTTTTATTGCGGAAAGACTATATCATTTTGTAACTTCTTTAACTTGGATGCAAATTTTTCAAGGATTTTATGTTCAACATATTATACAATTAGATTCGAACCGTTTACCTATCATTCTTGATCCTGAGCCTTTTTGTGGAAGTCCTAGAATGAATAAGAGATTATTTTGAGGTTATGTAGTGTCGAGAGTCCTCGTGCTATGATGTTATTAAAGAATGCTGGTCTTTAGATTTGGGTTATGACTAGAATAACAAAGTAGCTTACTATGTTTCACATCTAAAACATGAAGTAATGCTATTTTGGGAGATTTGAGAGCTAGAACAAGGATATTGTGCATCAGCTGAACTCTCTAGCTTATTTGATTGATGATCATTCTAAGGCTACCTATGTTAAATTAAAGGTTGAATTAAAGGAGCTTGATCACAGGGAATAGATCAAATGGAGATAGCGATCATGTATCCAATGGCTTTAGGAAGGAGATAGGAACACTAGATATTTTCATGTATTTACTTTAAAATGGCGGCTGTAACGCCTGAAAATTCAAATTGTGTGAATAGTGTCTTCCAGGCCCAAGGGATGTTCCTTACGGTGTAGGCAATCATTCTGAATCCGATGACTGGCATATTGGCTGAAAATTTTTGACTGGCCTGAAAGTGGTCGAAACAAATGAAATAAAAATTTTAGCAGAACTAATAAATCATTTCAGGTCAAGAAAGAAAAAATGAGGTCGGGCCGGATAGCTCCGGAAAATACCCGAATGAACCCGAAAATATCATACCCTGAACCTCAAAAATTTCACTAAGTATGATGGAGAAGGAATTATAATTTTTTGAGGTCATCTAAGATTTTTTCGGAATATTTCATTCTGACAGGTGAATAGTGCTAGAAATTTAACTATTGACTTTTGATCCAAAATTTCACATGGACCATCGGGACACTAAGTGGAGATTTTTAAAATTAGAATGAGAATTTTTGGAGGTCCAGGGAATATTTTATGAATTTTTGAAAATTAATAACAGCATAAGGTGAATAGTAACCCTAACTCCCGAAGGAGTTTTGGGCTGAAATTTTGCAGGAACCTAGTTAATTTAATTCAGAATTTTTGGGACTGGAATCATGATTTTTGGAGCTCTATAGAAATTATTTTAAATTTTCAAAGGTAAAATCATGAATTGAATTATTTTGGGCCGTCTAATCACCACGTGGCGTGATCGTGGCCACCCACCTTTCATATATGTTAGTGGGGACATGTGTGTGCATAGGAAGGATAGAAAGAAAGCGCCTCTCCCCTCCTTCTTCTTCATGGCCGACGCCATTTAGGGCAAAAAGAGGTCTCCCTTTTCTTCCTTCTTTCGCTCTCCTCCCACCATGAAAACACCCTAAAATTATATGATTTCAAACCTCCATAATCCTCGAAAGCTAATTCAAGTGACAGAAATGGAAAAGAAGGCCCAAAAAGTGAGTTCTCAACACTGGATGAATAGTATTCAAGTGAGGTGTAAGTGTTCCTTTTCATGATTTCTTATTTTTCTTATAGGGTATTTAAGGTGTAGATGTTATCTACGGAAAGAAATTTCGGTTTGGAGTTATGTATAATTTTGTAGGAATTTTTAAAGGTTGAAACCTATTATGAAATTCTTGGAAAAGGTACTTCAAGGTGGAGGAAAAGGAAACCAAGGATTTTGAAATAGCTTTAGAATGGTAAGGAGTCCACTGTAAGTGAATTTACCCAAAACATATTATGTATGTTAGGAAAAATTGGTATTGAAGATGTGGGTGTGTGTGGGGAAGTGATGGTTTCATGTGTGTGCATGTGTGTGAGTATGTGAAATGTATGCTAGAAGGTGTAAATTGATGATTTAGGATGATAGGGATGTGAATTAAATGTGAAATGCATATGCAGATATGGGTTGCATGTATGGTAATGTGTATATCATATATGCCATGGAATAAAAAGGCATTATGGTTGGTTGGTATGTGGAAATAAGATGGCATGATGATGTATGACATGATAAAATCATGACATGGTAAGGTTATGTGGAGGAAAAGAGAGGTATGGAACATGAATGGTGTATGTTGTATAAAGCCATGAAAACATGAAATGTACAATGGCAAAAATAGAAAATACCAAATGAGAGATTGAAACTAAATTAGAAATATTATTTGGGATTCTTGTATGGAAATAATGATCTTTGGCATGGTAAATTAGGTGAAAAACTTCAGGGTTTCAAAGACAAATTGAGATAGGTAAATAAATGAATTGTTGATGTAAACAATGTAAGATAAAAGGTAAAAGATGGAGATAAAGAGAGGAATAGAATAAGTAAATAAATTGGTAAGGAAAATGTACCAAATGAATAGTGATAGTTACGTAAAATGAACCGTAACTGTCCTAAAACTTACGATGATCCATAACTGTTCGAGAAAATATGACCGGATAGAATAAAATAAAATATGTCTTTTTAGGTTGAACATAACTAGAATAAATATTTGACCGAAGAAAAACTATTAATTTAGTTAAATTAAGACCATAATGGATTACAAAGCTGATAAATGACAAAAGACTGAAGGAATAGATTAAGGTAAAAATAAGGAAAATTTATTAATGTACAATAAACCATGAGTAAAGTTTAAGAAATTAAATTTGGAAAAATTAATGATTTCAAGACATGAACCGAGGGCTTAATTAATAGAGAGATAAGGACTAAAAATGGGGTAAACTTCATAAAGAATGTCCTAATTGTTATGATGTAAATTATCCGACTGTGTAGAGGATAAATAATATTAAGGAATAGCAACAAGGAAATAAAAGTACTAAACTTGAAAACTATATTACAATACGGTTATGCACGAACTCTGCAAAATAAAATACAGGAAATCATTCATTAAGGAAATAAAGCAGGATACCTTATGAGATAAGTTATAAGACAATGGTGTAAATTGGATGGATTCAGTAAAGTGGAAAATGACTACATGAGTACTCGAGAGAAATAAACAGATATTTGATGGGAAATTATTAGTAATGGAACCCAGAAAGATCCTAAGGGATGACACATAGTTATATATGAACTGAATAACAAATGCAATGACTATAAAAAAAATAATTGAAAAAGGAAATATGGAAATTTATGGTTGCTCGTATACTGGATAGGTTGACCGGTCAACTAAGGATTAGCAGCTGCTAGGTAGTTGGTCCTTCTGGGATCCACTGCCAAGTACTGATTGTGGTGGGTGCAGCCACCTAGGTTCTCTGATGAGCCACTGCACTACAGGCTATTCTCTATGTATTGATTTTGGTAGGTGCAGCCGCCTAGGTTCCGTGATAAGCCACTGCACTACAGGCTATGAGTTGTAGATATTGGGGGTAGTCTACGGACGAGTCCTTGAGTATCTGCTAGTCGGGTATGAGGAGTATTCTTTGACGGACTCCTAGAGTATCGAACAATAGTTAAGTACAGACGCTGCGATCCATAATGCGGGCAAAGGCACAGTTCTGCTTCTTATCTAGTTCTCAAACTATAGGGGCTGGTGCAGCAGCTTAGGCCCAAAATAGGGGCCACTGCATATTGTGATCCCATTATCCAGTGGCTGGGAGTTCTTCATGAACCATGGAGATAAAGGATAACTAAAGGAATTGAAATAGACTCAATGGAAATAAGAAAAAAAAAGCATAAACTTACCTTAATGGGAGTAATTTATGAAAACATGTATTAAGATTAAAGAACAATAATAATGGCTGAGATTAAATAAATTCTTGTGGTTTTAAGAAGATCACCCTAAAGGATAGAAGGCTGAGGGAGTGATAACTGGACAGGGAAACTGCATAAAAGAGATAAGTAACTCAAGAAATGAGTTAAAATACTGGAAGATAGTAAGAAGGTTAAGTTATAGGAGAATTTAATAAATACCTGAAGGCTGGCAATATATATAAAAATATGTATAGTGAATGAACTAAATGGATTAATGAAAATACATTAGGAAAGGATATACACAGGCGATGAAGCAATACTAGTATGAAACCTAAATAGAGTAAGAATTCATAACTTGGAGAAATTAATAGTATGGCTACCCTGACAGTTTATTATAGATGAAAGCTTAAGGAAAGAAAAGGAAAGTTTTAACAAATACACCTAATAAATTTTTGTGTGCTTGCATGAGATAGGGTATATAGTATGTTTAGTTAAATTTACCACTGAGTGTATACTCAGTATATCGGATTTTTGATGTGCAGGTGATAGATGCATGGAGAAGATGTAGCAAAAAATCAATAGTGCAGTCGACGACTGTCCAAGTATGATATTATGTAAATCAATTACATGGTATAGATAAGTAGAGGCACTCATGCATGATATTGTGAGTGACTAGATGTTAGAGAGTTTGGGTATTGATAGAATAGCAACTTATAATAATGGAAACTGAATCAATAGCTATAAATAAGGCCTAGGCTGATAATTGACTGTAAGATCAGGCATGTGAGTGTTATACGCCTGATAGAATGACCTCAGACCGTAGGAGATGTTACAAGACAAATAGGGACTGAATAGTACTAATATAGGTAAGAGTTAAATGAAAGGCCCCTGGAAAAATCCAAGGATGGGTGACCTCACGGGAAGTGGCACGTCTTGCCTAATTCCTTCAAGAATGGGCAAAGGGTGTTACATCAGCATGCCAACTTTAGTGGGAAGCTTTCTAATTCAAAGGGTAGAGTTTTTAAAGGCCTGGATATGAGGAATAACATAATAAACTTTTATAGTGGTCTTTTTTCTTCCCAACCTTAGGAGTTCCAATTAAAGAGTTAGATTTCATAGACCCGAATGTTAATTAAAAGATGCACAATTTTCTTCTCAAGCCGTATTCAATTAATGAGATATTATTAGCCATCAATTCCATGGATCCCTCAAAAACACCTGGCCAAGATGGTTTGCCACCCCTATTTTATCAAATTTATTGGTCTATTATTGGGGAGGATGTTTGCAAGGTAGTTCAAGAAATTCTTCATAGGGTCCAATGCCATAACATTTTAACCACACTTTTATTTGTCTAATTCCTAAGATGAAAACCACTCAAATTACTCAATATAAACCCTTCTCTTTGTGTAATGTGATATGTAAAATATCTACAAAGGTTATTGCTAAACTAAAAGTTATTTTATCAGATATCATAGATATATCACAATGAGCTTTTGTTCTAAGTTGTCTCATAACAGATATCATATTAGCTACTTTCAAAATATTTCATTACATGAAAACTAGAAGTTCAATTTATGGCAAATACATGTCTCTCAAGCTTGATATGATGAAGGCATATTATAGGGTTGAGCGGTCCTTCCTGAAATCGATTATGTTAAAACTGGGTTTTTAGAAGAATGGGTTTGTTTGGTTATGAGTTTTTTCATGTTAACAACCTATTTTGTTTTAATCAAAGGAGAACCTACAGGTTAAATCATTCTAGCTCGAGATATAAGGCAAGTAGACCCTTTTCTCCTTATCTACTTATGCTATATAAGAGGGTTTGACTAGTCTGATACACAAAGCAGCTATGAATGGATTGATACAAGGGGTTCGTATTTGTTGAGGTGCTTCATTAATATTATATCTCCTATTTACTGACAATTGTGTTTTATTCTTAAAAGCATTACTTCTAGAGGATGTCAACATCTGTAATATACTTAAGAAATATGAGGTTTTATTAAGTTAAAAAGTGAATTTGTAAAAATCAAAGGTGGGCTTCAGTCATGATGTGAAGCATGTGTTACAAGATCATATAATTGTAACCACTAGAGTTTAAAAGGTGTTACATCATAATTTATACCTTAGTCTCTCAACAGTTATGGGTAGGTCTAAAAGGGGTCTATTTGGGAACATTAAGGAAGAATGTGGAATTGCTTACTAGGCTAGAAAGAGAAATTCTTATAGTGGTTAGGAAAAGAGATGTTGATCAAAACTATAGCTTAAGCAATTCCATTTTACATTATGCAGTGTTTTCGAATTCCTTTATCAGTATGCAATGATTTAAAAGCTATAGTTTGTCACTTATAGTAGGGATATTCAGAAGACAAAAGGAAAATGCATTTGTGCAAATGGAGTTAGTTAAGTCAATTAAAGGAGGAAGGTGAGATTGTGTTTCGTGACTTTGAATGTTTTAATCAATCATTACTAGCAAAACAAGGCCAAGTATTACCCTCAGGGAGATTTCTTACATGTAGTGTTGGGTTCTAACTCTAGTTTCACTTGGAAAAGAACTAACTAAAGGGCTTTGTTGGTAAATTGGTAATGGAAAATTAATAAGTCGTGGCTTAATAACTAGCTACCGAGACCTATTGTTTTAAAATCACCACCAATCCAAACTCTTTGGCATTAGATTCTAGTGTATTAGTCCTCATTGACTTGGAGACATGGAAATGGGACATCATCCAAATAATGAAGCAAGATAAGACTAAGTTTATCAAATTAATACCTTTAGGTTCTTTGGATTACGAGGTTCATATTTTGTGGCATTCTCACTCACCAAGGGATTTTATTTTCAAAAGTGAATATCAAGTTGCTTTAAGAGCCAAATATGCCAAATCCAATTATGACACTATAACGATCTGAAAATCCCGACTCTCGTGAATAGTACTTCCCGGGATGAATAGTGCTTTCCGAGACTCGAGTCACACTAAATGTACCGATGGGTAGTATTAATTACAAGAGAATTTTGGGTAAAGTTTGAAGCCAATCCGAAGTCGTTTGGATGGTTAAAAACGTTAAATAAGATCCTATAAATAGTGCCGGAGGTAAAACCGAACCGTAAATAAAATAAAAAGTTGCTCAAAATAATCTAAAAATGTTACAACCAGATACTCAAATATTTCGAGTAGTCCATTGGTTTTAAAATCGGAATTTTCTGAGTTCGGGAAGTATTTTTTCAAAATTTTTGGGACAAAAAATTTATTAATTTTTTGGGTTTTTGTCGGAATTTTGGGACAAAATTTTGAGAGAATTTAGAGCTTGAATTTATCTAATATTGGGGACAAGAATGGAGGAAAACCGACTTTTCTATCGATTATAACAATTTTTCGAAGAGAAAAAAAATTAATTTTTTTCCTACTATAAAAAGGAAAATTTCCTATCCTACCTATATACACAAAAACACCTATCCCCCCTTCCCCAAAATAGAAAAATCCGACCCAACCTCCTCCTCCCTTCTCTTTTTGATTTCTTTCTCCACAATCACCCAATCCGCGAGTTTACAGCCGAAACGATGAGCGTTCCGAGACAAGTCTGTGGACACTAAAATCGTCGCGAACGGCGGAGTAAATAGAGAGAAAAATCGAAAAGAGAGCGACGTGAACAGTAACACTCTCTCTCCCGAGATTTATTTTTCCATAAATTTTATTTTTCACGGGTTTCTAGGAGGTCGTAGAGGGTATATCTAGGCTCGAATTATTTTTTCGACATATATATTATTTTATATTAATTTTTTAATTTTGTACCATTTTGAATTCGTAGGCGAGACATCAATCCGAGCTTCTCGAGGTAAGGAAAAGGCTTGATCTAGCCTTGAGCATCCCGTGCGACTTATTTTGGTAAGTATAATCACTTTAATTGGGTTAAAATGCTTGTATATCTAATATGTGCATTCTGACGTAAATGGGTATTTAATGAGCTAATGAAAATTTAATGTGTATTTGGGCATGTGTGGCATAAATGTATGATGAATGCAAGTAAT
>CANXYI011200209.1:0-20515 GCA_948208565.1 Hura crepitans
ATTGTTGTTGTTGTTGTTGTTATTATTATTATTATTATTATTATTATTATTATTATTATTATTATTATCCCACATATCTTCTAACTCATATATTAATTATTAATACCACATATCTTTGCATAATTCACATAAACACATTTATTTATAATTATACATACTTAAATTAATTATTAAATTATAACTTATTATATATGAATATAACATTAATTCTTATAAAAACAATATTATTTTCTTCATTTTATTAACTTTACCAATATAACACAAATTCATTTCATATGATTTAGGTTCTAATATTACATATATAACCATTATGTTTATTATTATACTTAAACATTTATTTGAGACCACCACATGCATATATATACATAAAAACTCTTTTATTCATCAATTATTCATTTAAATAAATCTTCCTATAATTTATTAATATAAAAACATTATTTAACCTAAATTTTACATATCATTTACACAAATTTTAAACACACCACTAGTTCATCCATATTAAAAATTTTAACATGTGTAACCATTGATTTAACACAATGATACCACTTAATTAATTTTAAACTTAAACATATTATAATTTATAAAATCTATTAATTTAGTCACATATCTATACACTTAACTTCCGTTAGATTTCCATTATAGCAAATATAATATACACATAAATAACTCACTTTTTCAACTAAATTCATTCTAACCTCAATTTAAGTATGCTATTATTCCTCATATTCCATTATTTTCCATCAATTATATATTACAGACCTAATTTCAACTACTTAGCCACGACGTACATTATACACCATATAGCCATAATTGTTTAACTTATTCAACATAATTATCTAATCAGTTATGTAACTAAATCATGTTATAGTCATTCACATCACCAATATATGCCTTAATTATGCATTATACATAATATGAACATAAGACCACATAAACTCCATACATACACACATTACTTTAAATTCAATAACCATACATATATGCATATTTTTCATTGAATACATGTACTTAGGACTTCATTTGCCACCAAAATTACCTTCCACACCATTGATTTGCCCATCCCATGGACACTACCAAAATTCACTGTAAACATAATGTAATTTTCATTAGAGAAATTCATAAAAAATCTCTACTTGTTTCAAACTCTAAGCGAACACTAGAATCACTTATTTTGGCTCCCAAAATAACATAGAAAATTAACAAACCTTAAAAATAAATAACTTACCACCATATGACATTTGAATCTCTAAAATTCTCAAAGCTTGAATTCCTCCAAATCTTCCTTGTTTTGCTTATTTTTCACCATTTTTAGGCATTAAAAAGGTGTTAGATGGATTTTACACCATTGATTTAGGGGGTTTAGGAGCATTTTAAGGGTAAAGAGAGAGAAAATATCATGCTTATAGTGGGAGAAAGCTTAATTTCAGCCATTCATGAAGTTTAGGGAGATTATGCTCATGAAATCTAGATGTTTCCACCCTTATATACCACTCTTTCAATGATAGAGATAATCTCACTTAAGATCTAATGGTTAGGATTAATTCTAGGGTATTTTATTGCATAAAAATTCAATTTTAATTATAGAGGGTTCAAAAAATTCCATTCTTGTTTCCAAAAATTCAAGAATACCTTAATTAATACATGTTTTGAATTTTATAATTTTTAATCGAGCAAAACCCATTGAACCAATAAATCACCATTTTAATTGACTTAAATAAATTATTTCCCTTGATTAAAAAATTCCAATCTCAGTACTATTGGCTTAGTTAGAATTTTTTACTATAAGATTATGCGATTTTTAGATTTTTTTGAGCTAGTTTTTGATATTTTATTATTTAGCTAAAACCAAGTTAATAATCACCGGGACACTACAATTCAAATTTCTTTTGCTTATTTAACCACTTATATGATATCAAATTATTCCCAAATTTCACCACACACTATATTTTAATGAATACCTATTTTTTGTATGATAACCCCAGTTGGACCTAAGTGGTACTATTTAAAGCTCAGTGTTACTATTCACCGAGATCGAGTCTTGAACCTTATTCTTTTCATACTTTTGCATTCCTTTCATGTTATTTTCATGTTTCTACCTCTATCATACATGTTCCACTTATTAATAAGCCTTAATTTACTCTTTTTTAGAATTGCCCTTGTCAATTTGAAAAATGACCGTTACATCCCTAGGTGAATTTCACTTTGCTATTAATACCAATTGACTCTACTCAATCTGTACATCAATTTTATTCCTCATGAGTTCCTTTAATTCTCATTCTTTGTGTGAGTAAATTAGATTGAAAGTTAAGGCATGACATGAATTGACCTGAAAATAGCATACCCAAGATGTCAAAATCTAAATAATCCAATAGTAAATTAATTTTAATTTTCTATGGTCATTTGATATTTATTTAGAATTTCTTAAATACATGAGTGAATAGTTGATGTAGTTCCCTTTGGAATTTTTACCTGAGATTTTACAAGTCCTCTAATTAGGACTTCTAAGAATTTTTGGTATTAAAAGCATGAAATTTAGAGACCTTGAATATTTAATTTGAATTTTTAAAGCTTAAGATAGAAATTAGACCAATACGGATAGTTAGATTATCACATGGCATGATTTGGATTGTCAAAGTGCATAATATAAAAGGTGGCACATGTATAGGGTGTTACATGTGTGAACCTTCTCCTCTTCATCCTCTATCTCCCTCATGGCCGAAGCCATCCTCACCTAACCTTGCTTTCCTTTTTTCTTCAATTCCTCCCCTAATTCAAGGCTAAATTATAATACCCAGGTCTTAAGGCTCCATGAATAGTGCCACTAGGTTCATGAAGTCTGCTCGAGGTGTTAGGTCCCTTGCACAAAAATTGAGGCAGTGACATTAGTCATGAAACTTTGAGGGGTTTTAATCTAATTAAAAAGGTAAAATTTAAAAATTTAACAGAACCAATAATTCATTTCAGACTATAAGTTATCCCTTAGTGCAATAAAAATTTTACAAGCTTGGAATAACCTAGGATGTTCCCAGATGGACCTAAAAATAGTGGATCCTAAAGCTCTAAAATTCCACTAAGTCAATTGGTGAAAGAATTTTTAAAGTCTAAGCTTATTTGCAAATTCACATAATTTTTTAGGTTGGCATGAAAATTAAGGCAGTTGAAAAACTACCCTATCAAAGGAATTTGGCCACAAAAATTTATGAGCATGTAGAGGGGATTAAAATATGAATTTTAAAATAAATAGTGTAATTTTTTGAGGTTCGTGTGAATTTTTTTGATTTTTTTAAGTTTGCCAAAAAATTGAGATGTTCTGGGATAGCTCGAGTTGCTCTGGACCCCCCTCCCCCCCCATACACTTGCCAGCTAGCCTAATGCCTTTGACAAGTGGAAAAATCCACTCACCAAAAAGGAGGATTTTCTCATTGGCTGGCTACTAGAACTGATGCCAATAAAGGAGAAATCATCCATCTTTAACCTTTTCTCAATGCTATTTTAGGGAACCACTACCACCAAAAATTCCTTCTAGGTGTTAATGAATTTCCAAGAAAAGAATGGAGGCAAAAAGAGCTCCCATGATTAAGTTAAAATTCTTCAAAAGTTCAAGGGCATCAGAATTAATCCAATAATGTGTAAGGTGAGTTTTCATGCCTTTACTTTGGATTTTCTTGGTTGTTCTTGGCTAGAATTGCTTCCTTATGGTTCCTAATATTAGTGGGGACATGTATGGCCTTTGTTTTAGGTGAATTGGAGTAAGGAGGCACATGAAGAAGGTGGAGAAAGTGTTCGTAAGGGACTAGATAACTTGTGGAAGTGAAGTTTCAAGTGCTCTTCTTAATATGTAAGTGAACTTTGCCAAATTTTTTTCATGCCATGCGACCTTAGGGGGCTAGAATTGCATGCTAGAATGAGTTAATTTAAAGGTTAGCTAATGTTAATTAAATTTGAAATGAAATATTGCTAGTGTATAGTTCAATGAATGTTGAAGTGGTGTTGAGAAATGAGATTATGCCTTGTGTGGATGTTGGCATGTCTTGCTAGACAAGAAATGGTGAAGTGCTTATAAGGTGAGTGTGTGGTATTTGCTAGGATAGAAAGGTAACTTAGCCCTCAAAGATGGTTAAATATGTGTATATGGTATGAAAATTTTAAATTTGGTATGAGTTGTAGATGTACCCGAGACTATGTTATGCCTAAACCACTTAAATGGATATGTAAATATGCTTTATGAGTGTGTATAGAATTGTCATTATGTTTATGCATTTGAAGGTGTAAGAATGGTGGGAAGTATACATGATAATGGCTTATGTATTAAGGTACCCGAGAGTATTGATGAGGTAAGTGCTAAAATAATTATCTAGTATTTTGCTTAAAATGAATAATTACGTTGGATTTGATGTTATAGACATGAGTTGGCTTAGTGAATATGTATAAGAGATGAATCAAACTTTGATCGAGACCTAAGTTAGGTGAAGGCAGTTAGATTGGTATGAAAATGTTGGCAATTTGTATGTAATATGTATGTATGATACATGGTATATATGTGTATGTGAATGTTGGCATGGTAATGTTTAGGATGTGTGTGTAAGAAATGATGTCAAAGTGCATGAAATTAGCTATGAACCACCTAGTGGCTAAGAGGTGTGGATGCCATAGTAGGGGCATGACAATCATAGCATGTATTCAAACTTTAGGGATATTAATGATATAAATAATATATATGCAATTGATGATATAAATTGGCATTAAACTAGGTTAAAGAAAACCTTAAAGTGGTGTGTAAAATAAGAAAGAATTGACATGAATAATAACCTTAAGTTTGGCTAGAAATGATGTGTGAAAAGTGGTTTATTTTTGCCTTTTAAGGGCTATGGTATGTATATGCAAAATGTGCTTTAGTTATGTGCCTAAAATGGCTAGTATGGTGTGATAAATTGTAATGGATTTTGTACCTATATTATGGCCTTGTAAATGACCTAGGATTTATTAGCTTAGGGCCTATGAAATTGAAGTAAATAATAGCTAAACTTTCATTGAAAAATAAGGGGTAATGGGCTTAAAAAGCGTCGTAAAACTTGGCCGCAAATACCTGTAACTGTCCTAACTGACAGTTACTTGAATCTATAAATCCCCTGGACAGTAAATGCCCTAGATTTATGAAATACTTATGGAATTAAATTCAATATAATATATCATAATTATTTGCACTTGAACTGTTGAGCATATTTTCTAATAATTCACTCGGTACAACTTGTTTATGGCCATAATAGACCAGGCTAATTTCCAACTGTGTTGTAAAAATTGTAACTATCATTTTTTGAGTTTATAATATTATAAAAAGTTCATTAGTAAAGAAATGGACACAAATTGAGGTTAATTTGCCCACTAGATGGACACCCATTGGATGGGTTGACCGGTCAACTTAGGGACTTTAATAGCTGCTATCTTCTTTGATTTTTAGACAAGGTCAGTACAACAGCGTAGGTCCATTTAAACCATTGTACTAGTCAGATAGTCAGATTAGATTGTGACATTCATTTGATTTATATCTCGCTTGCCAGTACAGTGGTCTAAGTCCCGAAGGGCCACTACACTAGTCGGATAAACTGACTAGACTGCTATACAGACTAGTTTGTGACATCTTTAATCTTTAAATAGGGCTGATACAGTAGCCAAGGGCTTAGAGGATCACTATACTAGCCGGTTATATAGGCTAACCTGCCAGGAAGACCAGATATTATCATTTGCACTTTGGTTGCCAGTATGTGAATAAGCTGGTGTAGTGGCATAAGTCCATAATAGGGACAACTGCATTAGGTTATTTTCCCTATAGATCTAGTGTCTATTAGGATTATCTCTTGAGTTAGGCCAGCTAAAATAATTAAATAAGATTAATAAATTTATGTATAACTATGGAATATGACATAGGAGTTTTTTGGTAATTTTCCACTGATAAGGTTTAAAGGCTTAAAAGGGTATAGCTTATGCATGTAATAGTTAATGATGATCCTAAAACATAATCTACATGAATTATAGTATTAACTGGATAAATTACAAATAGAAACACCTTAGGGGTAAAATGGTAATTTTGTATGTTAGTTTTCTAAGCTGAGTTGAGGTATCAAAATAAGGTAAGAATAAAAGCATAATGCATGGATAAACTATTGGACATGTTTTTAATAATTGAATTCACCACTGAGTATTTTATACTCACTGTAACTATTCTGGTGTGTAGATACCAGGAATAAGGACGTCGCCTCATAAAGCATGTAAAGATTTCATAGTTTAATTGTGAGAAGGTTGATAATGAACTTTTGTATGGCTTTTGCACTTTATGTACTTATAAGGGTAAACATGTGTAATGTATCTAATGAGATAGGATGTAATTGTATATAAATAGATTATGTTGTAGTTAAACATGTGTTTATTCTTTTTGTATATATATGATCTATGTTAATGTCTGTGAGCTTGAGGCTCTATGTGGTTCTTGATTCTGGCCTAAGGCTTGTGATTGCTGATTGTTAGATGATGATGATAAGATGATATCGGGAGGACTAGAAGGGTCTAGGATAAGTGACAATTGTTATAGAAGTGTTTACATGTTGAAGAAATTTTTTGGATAGTGACACAGACAACTGTTATGCTACCAAATTTTTAAGAAATATTAGAATATGTTGAAATCATCCTGAAATAGTATGAGCATGAAAACATGAACCTAAATAGACTACAGTATCAGACAGATATAAGTTTTAGAGTCAAATAAAGTTAATTAGTATAGTCTAAGTAAAAGTTAAACGAATGACCATGGGAGAAGTTAGGATGGGTGACCTGGCAAGAAGTGCACCGTTTATTAGGTTTCTTTAGGAATCTATTAGAGGGTGTCATATTTTGTTGTATTAGAGCATAGGTTAATGTTCCTAGGCTAAGTACATAAGTGCAAAAGTCTAATTTCAAATTCCACTGAACTGTTACGCTATCTGAGGTTTATAAAAAAGTCTTCTATAATAAAGATATGATTGGTCAAGTTACCTGAAAGAGGGGCCAAGGACTAAACTAATTTTGCAATCATAGCTATACAGGGGGTAAGCTATGCATCAGTACCTGAACCCAGTAGTGCTGCACAATAGCTATAGCCATAAGTGCCTAGTTAACGGCAAGTAGGAGTAAACCCTTTCCTAGGATATCAGGAAGTCGGAATATGAAAAAGTTCTTACCAGAATCTTAAAGTATGCTGAGGAGTTCATTTTCAATGATATAGGGAATTTAAGGGTCCTAGCAAGACTGAATGTAGAGTTAAGGATACAAATATCAAAATCCTAAAGAGGGAAACTTCATAGTTCTAGTGTCAGTTGCTTATGACATAGAGGAAATGGTATAAGAAAAGAGGGACCTCTTCTAGAGAAAGACGTGCCCTGTGGGATAGTCTAGTGCAATGTCATAATGGTGTAAAAGAGAGATGCTTAGTTACAGGCACAGTCTTAATTTAGGTTTTAGTATCAGACAGGGTATTAAGGGCAAAGACCTAGAGGTCGAGACAAGCCTCTACTAGTAAACCTTGATTGCCTCCTTGGGCTAATAGAACTCTTAGAACCAGGGGTAACAAGAGTGAACCTCCCATGTGTGCCACTTGCCAAAAATAGTCACTAAGGTCAATGCAGAGTAGGCAAAAAAGGAGAATGTCTCTATTACGGTGATAAAGTCCACTACAAAAGAGTGTGTCTTTAGAGATAGGTAGAGGGTGCTCAGACACAGGCATCTGATGTTGTACCATAGAAAAAGGGTCAAAGGCAAACCAAAAGAGAGTAGCCTAATGCTAGCTAGGGTGCTAGAGTTAAGGCTCGTGTTTTAGCCAAGTAGTATGCTGTCAGAGATAGAGAAGAGGTTGCAGCACTAGATGTCGTAACATACAACTTTTATTTAGTTAATGTTCTAGTTTGGCTTTGATAAGCCCTAATTTTATACCTTCCTATGTATGTACTGTATAAGTACACAATAGATAGTTAGAGCTAGAATAAGATCATACAGACATTAAGGTCAGCAATCTTATAAAGTGATGTGTGGATTGTGAATAGTGTGTATAGGCAATGCTCATTGGTGATTTGGGGTATAAATTTGCTATTGATTGATTAATCTACCTTTTGATGAGTTTAATGTGATTCTAGGAATGGATAAGCTTACTAAGTATTATGCTATAACTGACTATGAACATAAAAAGTTGAACCTCCAGACTTTAAAAGAACAGATAGTGATAATAGATGGTGAGAGAAGTCTTCTGAATAATCTTAATCTGCTATTAAAACATAAGAAATCCTTCAGGAGGGGTGTGGGGCATAGTTGGCCTATGTTATTGATATGATGTTTCTAACTCTAATCTAGCATATAATCTAGTTGTTTCTAAGTTTTGATATATTCCCTGATGAGCTACCGGTCTTACTACCTCGAAGGGAACTAGATTTTGAAATTGAGGTGTATCTTGGTACTGCTTCAATACCTATTTCTTTTTATAGAATGGCACCTACTAAAATAAGAGAACTAAGGGTATAGCTTTAAAAGTTGTTTGATAAGGGTTTTATCAAACCCAATGTATCTCCTTAGGGGAGCACTTGTGCTATTTGTAAAGAAGAAAGATGGGATGCTCAGGTTATGTATTATTTTATAGGCAGTTGAATAGAATAACTATAAAGAATAAGTATCCATAGATGACCCCTTTGATCAGTTGATAGGGGTAAGTGTATTTTCTAAGATTGATATGAGATCTAGGTACCCTCAGTTGAGGATTAAGGAAGCTGATGTTCCTAAAACTATGTTTAAAACTTAGTACAACAATTATGAGTTCTTGTTGATGCCATTAGGGCTCACCAATGCCCTAGCATCTCTTATGGATCTCATGAATAGAGCTTTTCAACCTTATTTAGATCAGTTTATGGTGGTGTTCATAGATGACATCCTAATATACTCTAAAAGCCAAGAAGAGTATGAACAACATCTCAGGGTTGTGTTACAGACCCTGAGAGAGAGACAGTAGTGTGCTAAGCTTAGTAAGAGTGAGTTTTGACTAAGTAAAGTTGCTTTTCCCGGCCATATAGTTTCAACGGAGGGAATCATAATAGATATAAGTAAAGGAAAAGCAGTGCTAGAATGGGAACCACCTAGGAATGAAACTAAGGTGAGAAGTTTTCTAGGTTTAGCTGGGAATTGTAGGACTTTTGTAAAAAGGTTCTCTATTATTGCTACTCCTTTGACCATACTGATTAGAAAGAATGTGAGATTTGAGTGGAATTATAAGTGTCAAGCCAGTTTGAGCAATTGAATAAAATGATGATAGAAGCTCCTACCTTAATTCAATATGAATAGGGTAAGGACTTTATAGTGTATAGTAATGCTTCACTAAATGGCTTGGGATATGTGTATTGATGTAGGAGGGAAAACCAGTAGCTTATGCTTTAGAAAAGTTGAAGCCACATGAAAGGAATTATCCTACTCATGATTTGAAGTTAATTGCTATTATGGTTGCTTTGGAAATATAGAGACATTATTTGTATGGAGAGAAATGCTACATATATACCGATTATAAGAGCCTAAAATATCCCCTTACTTTGAAGGAGCTGAACCTAAGATAGAGAAGATGGTTAGAGCTGATCAAGGATTATGATTGCCTGATTGATTACCACCTAGGGAAAGCCAATATAGTGGTAGATGCCTTGAGTAGGAAGTTTATGATGGCTCTGAAAACTAGGAATGTTAGTTTGAAATACACTTCAAAAAATGCTATGGTGGCTGAGTTACAAGTGAAGCCAGACTTTAAATAGTAGATTAAAGGAAGTTAGATAAAAGATGAACAACTAGTTCAGATGGCAGGCAAGGCTTAAGAGGGGAAAGCCATAGGGTTTGAGTTCATAGAGGATAGGTATTTGTATTATCAGAAAGGTTATATGTACCTAGTACAAATGACTTGAGGTTACAAATATTAAAAGAGACATACGAGGCTCCTTGTTCCATACATCCTAGAAGGATAAGTTAGACTTGAAATTTTATTATTGATATCCTGGTATGAAAAAAGATGTGGTATAATATGTTGCCAAGTGTTTGACATGCTAGCAATTGAAAGCTGAGCATCAGGTTTCTTATGGATTGTTACATCCTACAATGATACCAAAGTGGAAATGGGAAAAGGTAACCAAGGATTTTGTAATGGGTTTACCTTTGACATAAGGCAAATGTGATGCTAATTGGGTAATTATTGATAGATTGACAAAAATAGCTCATTTTATCTCGAATGGGATGGATTAGTCCTTCGAGAGGCTAGCTAGACTATATGTGGATGAGATAGTCAGATTACATGGTGTGCCAGTGATTGTCATTTTTGACAAGGATCCTTGTTTAACTTTTAGATTTTGAAAGAAGTTGCAGGCATCTTTTAGGCACCAGACTGGCTTATAGCATAGCTTTTCATCCTCAGACCGACAAGTAGTCAAAGAGGGTTATACGAATACCTAAAAATATTTTGTGAGTTTGTGCTATTAAGCTTAAGGGTAACTGGGATCATCAGTTTTTTTCGACTGAGTGTGCCTGTAATAAAAGTTACCAATTTACCTTAGGGATGGCCCTATATGAGGCATTGCATGATAGACAATGTAAGACTCCCTTGTGTTGGAATAAAGTTGAAGAGAGAAAATTTCTAGTACAAATTTAATCAAAAAAGCTAAAGGCAACTGTGGATAGGCTAAAATCTTATGCTGGCCTAAAGCAGAGAGATATTGAGTATATAGTTAAGGAAATAGTATTCTTGAAGGATTCACCCTATAAGATTATAGAAAGGGTCGGACCTCTAGCATACAGGCTAGCATACCATTTGAGCTACAATAGATACACGATGTTTTTCATGTTTCTATGTTTAAGAGGTATAGATCAAATCCATTAAATGTGATTATAATGGTGGACATTGAAGTGCAGTCAGAATTGAGTTATGAGGAGGAACCAGTACAAATTATGGCTTGTGAAATGAAGTAATTGAGGAATGAATCCATACCACTGGTTAAAGTGCTATGGAAGTATTATAATATAAAGGAAGTTACTTAGGAACTAAAAAAGTAGATGAGAGCTCAGTATTCTTATGTAATTGCTCTAAGTAATTTTGATGACAAAATTTTCTTAAGAGGGGAAGAAATGTAACGCCTCTGTCTTGAGTCTCTATGAACAGTGCCACTAGGTCTGAGAAGTATGCCCAGGGTGTCAAATCACTTGTATGTAAATCGAGGTAGTGACACTGGTCATGAAACTTTGAGGGTTTTAATTTAATGAAAATGGCAAAATTTAAAAATTTAATAGAATCAACAATTTAGTTATGATTATAGGCTACCCTTCAATGTAATACAAAATTTATTGTCCAGGAATGACTCAGGATATGCTTGGACAAATCGTAAAATAACAGACCCTGAAGCTCAAAAATTCCATTAAGTCCATTAGTGAACGAATTTTTGAATTTCGAGGTCGTTCACAAATTCTCATAATTTTTAAGATTCGCATGCAAATCGATGTAGTATGAAATTTGCCCTATTGAAGGAATTTGGCCATGAAAAATTATGAGCATGTAGAAGGGGTTAAAATATGAATTTTAAAATAAATTATGCAAATTTTTAAGATCCGTGTGATTTTTGATGAATTTTTAAAGTTTCCCAAAAAATCGAGATATTTTAAGATTGCTTGGGTGGTTGGGAAGTATACATGATAATGGCTTATATATTAAGGTACTCAAGGCATTGACAAGGTAAGTGCTAAAATAATCATCCAGTGTTTTGCTTGAAATGTATAATTTCCTTGGATTTAATGTTGTACACATGAGTTGGCTTGGTGAATATGTATAAGAGATGAATCAAACTTTAACTGAGAGTTAAGTTAGGTTAAGGCACTAAGACTAGTCTAAAAATGTTGGCAATTTATATGTAATATGTATCCATGATACATGGTATATATATGTATGTGATTGTTGGCATGGTAATGTTTATTATGTGTGTGTAAGAAATGATGTCAAAGTGCATGAAAGTGGCTATGAAACACCTAGTGGTTGAGAGGTGTGGATGCCATAGTAGGGGCATGACAATCATGGCATGTATTCAAACTTTAGGTATATGAATGATATGAATTATGCATATGTAATTCATGATATAAATTGGTACGAAACATGGTTAAAGTATACCTTAAAGTGGTATGTAAAATAAGCAAGAGTCGATATGAAAAATAACCTTAAGTTTGGCTAGAAATGATATGTGAAAAGTGGTTAATTTTTGCCTTTAAGGGCTATGGTATGTACATGCACAATGTGCTTAGGTTATGTGCCTAAAATTGCTTGTATTGTGTGATAAATTGTAATGGCTTTTATACCTATATTTTGGCCTTGTAAATGACCTAAGATTTGTTGGCTTAGGGCCTATCAAATTGATGTAAATAATTGCTAAAACTGCACTAAAAAATAAGGGGTAATGGGCCTAAAAAGCTTAGTAAAACTTGGTCGCAAAGACTTAAAACTATCCTAAATGACTATTACCTAAACCAATAAATCCTCTAGATGGTTAATGGCCTAGATTTGTGAAATACTTATGGAATTAAATTCAGCATAACATATCATTATTATTGGCACTTGAACCTTTGAACATATTTTCTAGTAATCCACTTAGTATAGCCTGTTTGTGGCAACACTAGATCGAGGTAATTTCTAACTATGCTGTAAAAATTACAACTATTTATTTTTGAGTTTATAATATTATAAAAAGTTAATCAGTAAAGAAATGGACACAAATTGAGGCTAAATGGCCCACTTGATAGACACCAATTGGATAGGTTAACTAGACAAGTTAGGGATTCTTGCAGCTGCTATCTTCTTTGATTTTTAGATAGGGCTAGTACAGTGGCCTAGGTCTATTTAGACCACTATACTAGTTGGACAGTCAGATTAGACTGTGACATTCATTTGATTTATATCTTGCTTGTCGGTGCAACAGTGTAGGTCTCGAAGGGCCACTACACTAGTCAAACAAATAGACCAATCTATTATGCAGACCAGGTTATGACATATTTAATCTTTAAATAAGGTAGGTATAGTGGCTAAGGTCCCAGAGAATCATTGTACTAGCCGATTAAATAGGCCAGTCTCTTGGGTAGACCTGATATTATCATTTGCACATTAGGTGTTAGTATGAGAATAAGCCAGTGTAGCGGTGTAGGTCCAAAATAAGGACAACTACACTAGGTTATTTTCCCTCTAGGTTTAGTGTATGTCATGGTTATCTCCTGAGTTGGGCCAGCTAAAATAATTAAATAAGATTAATAAATTTACATATGACTATGGAATATGACATACGGGTATTTTGGTAATTTTCCACTGATTAGGCTTAAAGGCATTAAAAGGTATAGGTTATGCATGTAATAGTTAATAATGATCCTAAAACATAATATACATGAATTATAATGTTAACTGGATAAATTATAGACAAAAACACCCTAAGGGTAAAATGGTGATTTTGCATGTTAGTTTTCTAAACTGAGTTAAAGTATCAGAATAAGGCAAGAATATAAGCAAAATGATTGGATAAACTATTGGAAATGTTTTTAATGTTTGAATTCACCACTGAGTATTTTATACTCAGCGTACCTATTCCAGTGTGTAGGTACCAAGAATAAGGACGTTACCTCGTAAAACTTACAGAGAGTTTAGAGGTCAATCATGAGAAGGTTGACATTGTACTTTTGTATAACTTTTGCACTCTATGTACTTAAAGGGGTAAATAGGTGTAATGTATATAATTAGATAAGATGTGATTGTATATAAATAGACTATGTTGTAATAAATCATGTGATGATTCTTTTTGCATATATATTATCTATGTTGATGTTTGTGAGCATAAGGCTCTATGTGGTTCTTGGTTATGGCCTAAGGCATGTGATTGTTGATTGTTAGATGGTGATGATAGGATGATATCTAGGGGACCAGAAGGGTCTAGGAGATGTGACAATTGTTATAGAAGTGTTTACAGGTTGAAGAAAATTTTGGGATAGTTACCCAAATAACTGTTATGTTGTTTGATTTTTAAGAAATACCAAAATATGTTGAAATCATCCTAAAATAGTATGACCAGGATAACATGAATCTAAATGGGCTATAGGAATGGACATATATGAGTTTTCGTGTCAAATAAAGGTTATTAGTACAATTTAAGTTAAATCGATGGCCGTGGGAGAAGTTAGGATGGGTGACCTGGTAGGAAGTGCACCATTTATTAGGTTTCTTCAAGAATCTAATAGGGGTGTCACATAAATCCACCAATTCTTCCATTAATTATTGCCTCCAAAGTCTCTTGAGTCTATTTCTACTAATAGAAATTAAGAAAATTGCCTAATTAAAGAGATTGGAGCACTTGACAAGTAGTGCCCAAATTTAGTGTAAGTGGTTCTTTTTCCCATTTTTTTCTTTTTATTAGTAGTAAAGGGATAGAGAATGTCCATGTGTTTAGTGCATGATTTGGAGTTGTGTAGGAGTTTTAAGGAATTTTTAAACCCGAAAACCTATTATGTTTGTAGGAAAGGAAAAGAAAGTGATGGTGGAAAGCTAGAGAAAGCATTAAGAGGGTGAATTAAAGTGCTCTAGAGCCCTAAGTAAGTGAATTTGATGTAATATGCGTTGTATAATATCTATGTGTTACATAGTTGTATGTGTCAGTGTGTACAGAATGGTAACATTTTATTTATATATAAATGCATGTGGTAAGTGTTCAAGCATGATGTGGCTATTGTACTAAGCTTGAATATGTGAAGAAATCATGAGAAAAGTGTGTGTGTGTGAGAGAGAGAGAGGTCGGAATGGCCAAATGGTAAACCAAAAAGGGAATGGGTACATGTATGTGTATTGGGTTATGTATGTAATGTAATTGAGGAGGAAATTAGGCTTAAATTGTGCTTGTGATGTAAAATAATTAAGACATGAGGTGTATGTGTGATTAGTGTGTGATGGCCGTATGGTGTGTGTGTGGGTCATAAGATGTATATTGAGATATCTGAGGAAATTTAATGCTATTTCATACTTACAAACATGTAAATGTGATAATGAGATGCTTAGAAATGAATAAAAGCAAATGTGTGTATAATATGTTAATGTAATGTCATGGTAATTAATGGACAACATGCTGATTACTTAATTATGCCTAGGTAACATGATACAGGGACATAATAGCATAAATGGATAGAAGTTACAAGTATGTAAAATGAACCAAGTGAATAGTGAATGTTTAATCCTTAAGATACCAAAATAGTTGTTTAGTAAATATAAGAATGTGCACTATAATTTGCATGGTAACAATGAAAACTAAATGGGTCAATCATGTGCTTAAAGACATGAAATAGAAGATTAAAAATTATAACTGGAGTCAGCCTAAATTAGTTGGACACCTACTAGATAGGTTAACCAGTCAACTAAGGAGTTAGTAGCTGCTAAGGGCTTTGGTCTATATGGATCATCACATGTTTATATTGTATGGTGTGTGCAACCATTAAGGTTCTGACTATGAACCCTACAAAATTAGGTATTAGGAGGTCCATATGGGCTAATCCATGCTCACCGTATTGTTTTAAATATTAAAAGGTTGACATAGGTTGATCCTTGCTATCCACATGTATAAAGATTTGGATATTGGGAGGTCCCCAAGACTAATCCCTACTATTAGGAGGTCTAATAGGACTGATCCCTACCACTCTGCTATTAGGAGGTTTTTATGAACTAATCCTTACTCTCAGGCAGAGAAGGGTAGATATAGCTACCGAGGCCTAAAATATGGGTCACTACATGTATTAGATCCTATTATCACATGTTTTAAAGTATTGTCTCTCGAGTATAGGCCTAATCAGTAACAAAAAAAAAGTACATGTATAACTAAAGTGAAACTTGTATTATCCACTTGAATAAGTGGTAATGAGAAAGTAGGAACTAATCATAAGACTTGGTAAATATGATTTAATATTAAATAATTAGGTTAAACTTATAAGTGGCATTATTGGTGAGAAATATATATATGCAAGACCACAGATGTGTATAGAATGTGTTGCATTTATGCTTGTGAAATTCATATTACATTAAATTCACCATTGAGTGTATACTCAATGTCTAAGTGTTTTGATGCATAACTTCTAGATAGTAGATTATGGTCAGCCTTAGTAGAAACATAGTGTAGCTAATAATCTTTTTTAGGTATATATCACATTCCTTTTGAACCTATAACAGCTAAAGGCACTCATGTATAAGATGAATCAGGGTCTAGTTATGTAACACTATTATACATTAGTTCATGAGATACATTGCTCTATAAATTATAAAACAAATGATGCATGATGTTTGTGGTATGTGTGTTGCTGAATTGGTTTTGATAACTATAATAACTATGTGACACTAGTGGCTAATAATGTTGAAGGACTAAAAAGGTCCGAAATGGGACACGATGATTGTAATTAATTATAAAAATGTTTTCTACAAGTTAAAATTTTTGGTTTTCCACCTAGGTAAAAGTTATGTTGGCCGAAATTTCTATTAAAATTTTCTACATGGAAATGTCTTATAATTTGGCTAATATTAATAAATACAGTAACAAAGAGATAAGACTAAACTAAATTAAATTAAATTAACATGTAAAAATTAATGGGGTGTCAAGTCCATAATAGTTAAATAAAGACTAGGCGAGGTAGAATAAAGATGGGTAACTTCTAGAAGGTAACATGTCCTATCCAGTATAGTTAAAGAATATAGTAAAGGGTGTTACATTAGGTGGTATTAGGGCAAGTTTAGGCAATCTTAGGCATATACATGTATGCCACTATCTAAGGTTTTATGTCCTATAAAGCTATATTGTTTAAGGCTGATTATCTATTCTTTTGTAATAGATCGAGATGAGTGAGATTACCCTACCAGATCAAAGAAAAAAAGTGGACAGTTATGCACCAATGATTATTCATAAGCTAGCAAGCTTTGTTACCTCTTTGCCAAGTGATGCAATATGCTCGACACAAGCATAGTCCTCATTGGCATTGCTGTGATAGATTGTAGACTTGTTGAGACATACTGCTATAATAACTACTCCACTAGCCCTAGTGCAACCCCCATAGCCTATAGCATTGTAAAAGAATTATCTCAAGGGAAAGAAGAAGATAGATGCCTTGGATTTTGTAGGGACTGTAGAGGATGATGTTGATAGGGCAAAGTATTGGTTGGAATGCACCATTAGAATGTTGTAGCAGTTATAGTGCACCCTGAAGGAAATCCTAATATGTGCCACCTCTCTTCGCTAAGAAGAAGCATTCCATTAGTGGGACATACCTAAAAAATAAAGGCTGTAGTAGATGTCACTTAGGACTTTTTCCTTTAAGAGTTCAAGAAAAGGTATATTGTCAAGAAATATTTGGATAAGAAGGCATAAAACTTCCTAAATCTGAAGAAAGGGTGAAGGTCAAGGTCTGATTATGAGAATGACTTCACCCATTTGAGTAGATATGTAAAGGAGATAGTTAATACTAAAGAGGAACATTTTAAGTAGTTCAAAAAGGGCCTCAATGTGTAACTAAGGATGTAAAAAGCTACCTTTAAGATTTGAGAGTATTCCTCTTTGTTGTCGACAACTTATGACATGGAAGAGATAGTGAGAAAAGAATAGAGACCTTTCAAAAGAAGAAGCCCTTTGTAGAAGGGAAAGTTAGTTTAACACCCAATGCAAGCAAGAAGTAGAAAGGCACCAAGGCCCCATATCAGTCTTAGAGGTAAAGCCAAACTCAAAGGTTAGGTCAAGGATCTTAATCTAGTCCATGAGCACTATAACAAGCTACTAGTGCCCCAGTATCTATAGCTAAGAGTATACCTCTAGTATGTGTAACGCTAATGTTTTGAGGCTCTTTGAATAGTGCCACTAGGTCCGGGAAGTGTGCCCAGGATGCCGAGTCACATGCACATAAACTAAGGCAGCAACACTGGTCATGAAACTTCGAGGGGCTTTGAATTGAGGAAAAAGGCAAATTTTAAAAGTTTAGATGAACCAATAATTCATTTCGAACTGTAAGCTACCCCTCTGTGTAATAAAAATTTTTTTGGGCAAGGGATGACTCGAGATATGCCTAGATAGACACAAAAATATCGGACCTTGAAGCTCAAAAATTCCACTGAGTCCATTGGTGAACGAAATTTTGAATTCTGAGTTTGTTTGTAAATTCTTGTAATTTTTTAGGTTGGCACACAAATTAAGGCAATCCAAAAACTATCCTATCGATAGAATTTGGCTACAAAAATTTATGACTATGTAGAGGGGATAAAAATTTGAATTTTTAAATAATGGTGTAATTTTTTGAGGTATGTGTGAATTTTGGTGAATTTTTGTAGTTTTGTTGAAAATCGAGTATTTTTGGGATGGTTTGGTGGTCACGGGACCCACCTGCACCAAGCCAGCTAGCTTAGGGGCTATGCCAAGTGGCAAAGTGGATTGAAAAGTGGACAATTCCACTTAAACAAAGAAAAAAATTTCTCCTCTGGTTCCTAGAATTAATGCTACTCTCCCTTTTGGTATCTATTTGCATCTTCTTCCTTTATCCATTTCTACAATCTCTTAATTCCTAAATTCAAATTGGTGTGTTAGGGACCTAAAGGAAGAAAAATCAATGCAAAAAGAGCTCTTGAGAATTAAATAAAATTCATCAAAATTTGCTAGTAAGAAGTAGTCTAGCAAGTGAATAAGGTGAGTTTCCATGGATTTTTCTTAAATTTCCTTATTTCCTTTAGGCTATTAATGGTTCCTTGGGATGCGTAAGGATGAAGAGTTCATCTTTGAATTGTGTTTGAGGGAAATTAGAGCACAAAAGGGCTTGAAAAAGGTGAAGGAAGGCTACTATGGTTGAAGGGTTGGAATTTGGGGCTATTTTCGTGAGGGTTCTCTAAGTTTAGGAAGTGCATTTGACTCCTTCTTTGAGAGGTATTTGAACTTTAGTATTTTTCTCATGCTAAGAGGGGGTGTAAAGGCTAGAAGCATACTAAAAATTTGGGTAGTTTAAGGTTCAATTTAATGGTAGTTAAATGCTTGAATGGAAACATATAGTGTAATGTTTAAATGATGTGTAGAATGAAAGTTTTGGCTTGTTAGGTAAAGTTTCATTGCTGGCCAAGAGGGTTGGGTCCAAAAAGAGGTATGTTTATAGTGTTGGATGCCTTTATAATGGTCTTAGCATTAAATTATAATGAATTTGTGTGGGTTTGGCATAGAGATGGCATGGTAGGCCTAAAAGGATTAAGTACCCAAGAGTTTTAGTAAATGGTATGTGTATGTGCATTGCTTGATTTATTGAGAAATGATGTTTAAAACCTTGAATGGATGTGTATATATGTATGTGTATAATGGTTTGTACATGACATAATGGTATGATTTGTTTTAAGGTTGAATAAGGAATGGAAACATGAGAACTTGAATATGGCCGAGACATTTGCTATGCCTAAATAGCTTTAGTTGGCATGAAGTTATTGATAACATGTGTGAGTTGTATATCACAACATAATAGCATAAGTATGTTGGTCTAATTTTTTTTGGCATAAAGTTGATTTAATATATATAATTAAAATGGCATGGAATATAACCAAGAACTGGCATGTAAAATAGCTTGAAAATGAACTTAAACTTGAATTAGGTAAGGACTTAGAAAATGGCTTTTAAACTACCTTTACGGGTATAATATGTGGTTAAACAATGTACCTATATCATGTGCCTTTAAGGGCTATGACTTGTGATTACATGAAATGGCTTTTGAATTTATGTTTTGGCCTTGTAAATGGCCTATGAGTTGTATGGCTTAGGGCCTACAAATATGGTGGAAATAATAATGAAAACTTTACTAAAAACTATTGAGAAATAAACCTAGAAAAGCCTATTAAAAACTTGATGAAATTACCTATAACTATCCAGTTTGACCGTTACCTGAACCAAAAATACCATTGGATAGTAAATTGCAAATATTTAAGGAATAGTTATGGAATAAATTCAAGCATAATATAGTTGAATTTTTGGCAATTCTAATACTTGAAAATACTTTTGAGAATTTACCCGATAAAGCCTAATTATGGCCATACTAGACTAGGCTAAAATTTAACTGTACAATAAAATTCATAATTGATTGTTTTTAAATCTTAAATATTATAAGGACTTATTTTGAGAAGAAATAAACATCAATTGGCACCTACTGGATTGGTTGACTGGTCAGCAGCTGCTAAATTGT
Source organism: Hura crepitans (assembly GCA_948208565.1). Lineage (NCBI taxonomy): Eukaryota > Viridiplantae > Streptophyta > Magnoliopsida > Malpighiales > Euphorbiaceae > Hura > Hura crepitans. Next base: position 20,278 of record CANXYI011200209.1, read on the forward strand.
TTGATTTTTAGGCAAGGTTGATACAATAACCAAGGACCATATTAGGGCCACTGTACTAGTCTGTTGTACAGACAATTAACTACTTTTGCACTTAATGCTAGTTCTTTAATTTTGCCAGTGCAGCGACATTGTAACACCCCTTTCCCATTCTATTTGAATAGGCAAGAAGTGTCACTGGACTGTTTAATCTAATTCACCTTTCTCTTCCTTATCATAGTCCTAACTTTAAAGTAAGGTA
>CANXYI011200215.1:0-12858 GCA_948208565.1 Hura crepitans
GAATTAGTTGATTTACCACCTAGATGAATTTTCCCATACCATGCTTAACTTCTTTCATGATTCTTGTGTTACCTCCACTTTAGCACACACATTAAGCTCCTCAATCACCTTATGGCCTAGTCCTTTTTAAAAGTGATTTATATGCCTTTATTCCCAAGCAACCACCTATATTTTGTTTGTGCACACATATATATACCTCACAAAGTGACTTAAGAATAACCTTAATCCATTTTAAAGTATATACACAAAAAGGTCACAATTTCAGTTTCATAGTCCTAGCAACTCCACCATAGTTCACTTACACTATCCTTACTATTTCACGTCACCCTTATACATTACATGCCAATAATTTCCACATCATGCATCACCCTTACACTCACAGCACACACACACCCACACACACACACCATGTTACCATAAAGGAATTTTCCTTCACACAATGAAATTCCTAGTAGCCCCTCACACCACACCAACTACAATTTCCTGCTCCTATGCTTAATGCAGCCACTAGATACACTCCACACACATGGCTACTTGAATTTTAGCCCCTTCCAATCACTATTTCAAAGTAATGGTTCACCTATATTCATGCCTTACTAACACAAAAAGAGGACCAAAGCATCCTAATGATTCAACAACCACACACAATTAGCCTTAATTATCATTTAGGAATTTACACCATAAGCACATTAATTCCATAAAAATCAATAAGATAAAAGGAGAAGAGAAATGCATACTTATAATTTCATTAAATCCACTAAACCCTAGCAATTTTTACACTTTCCTTTTCTCCCTTTCACTCTTCCTTCTTGTTGGAATTTAGAACCTTTAACCTATGGTTTCGATGCCACTTCTCTCCAGCCGCCATTATATCCCTTCTAAGGAAGTTTCTTTCACATTTGCCATCCTCCATGCCTCATGTAGGATTATCCTTACAACATGTGAAATTCCTCTCTCTCCCATATGTAAATTTCTAGAATTAGAAGAGTCATGAACCATCCAAACTAATTAAATCTAGAAAAGAAAACAAGGAGAGCTATGCTTACCTCACAAACTATTCCTCTTTTGTTAGCTTTCCTTACACTTCCCTAGCTTCTTGTGGATTCCTCCATCTTTAATTTTAAGTTCTTGCTTGAAAAGGCTATTCCTTGGTGACATTATGATGGAGATATAGAGGAAAAATGCCAGAATAGGGAAGGCAAAAGGAGAGGATGTGACCAGCAATTACAAAGGTGGAGGAGGTGAAGAAAGAGAAGGAAAGGAATAATTTAAAATCATTTTTAGTGGAAATTGGTGGCCAAATGGCTGCCATAAAGTTTGTCCATATAATTTAGTGGTTGAGTGGGATTAAGGGACTATTAGTTCGTGTTACGGGGTTTCCGAGCACCGTAAGATTCGAATTCCCAAACATAGGGGTTGCTAACTTTAAGGATTTTTTAAAAATCACACAGTTATTGAAAAAATGCACCGTTTGTTCCTAAATCATCATTTGACCCCAATTTCAAGCCTACAAAATTTCATGGCAAAATTCCTTTGAGAAGTACCTGTTTGAAAATCAAGCATTTTGTAGCAACTAGGTTCGCGGTGGAACTTCAAAAATTTTTATACGGTTGCTCGGACCTCTAAAAATCATTATGTTTATTTCTAAAATCCTCAACTACATTAAATTAGAGGCCTATAAAGTTTTATGGCCTAATTCCTTCGAGAACTAGGCTAGCAAAATTTTGGGAAAATTCCAGTTCTGCTGAAAACTCAAAAAATCCCAAATGATGTCAAAAAATTGCACCATTTATTTTAAAATTCCTTATTTAGTCCCAATTATATGCTTGTAAATTTTTGTGGCCTAATTCCTCCAATAAGATAGTTTTTCAGACTGCCTCGATTTGCATGCCAACTTGGAAAATCACAAAAATTTGCAAATGACCTCTAATTCCAAAAATTCCATTGCCATTGAACTCAGTGTAACTTTCAAGCTTCAAGGTCCACTATTTTTGGGTCCGTCCGGGCACATCCCGAGTAATTCCTGGCTCGACTGTATTTAAGCCCACAACTTGCTAGCGTACAGCCCGAATTAATTTATTGGTTCTGTTAAAAATTTTATTGAGGTTATTTTCACTCTTTTTAAGCCTTTAAAGTTTATTGAGAAGCATGCCTTGCTTCAAGATTCATGCTAGTGACCTGGCAAGTGCCCTTTTCGGGTCTCGAGCACTATTCTCAGAGCCTTAGTACATGGGCATTACAGGACCAATTAGTAGGTCCATTATAGTTTGATTGAGAGCTAATTTTAAGTGTCAAAAACTAAACTTAAAATGATTTATTTAAAGTATAAATAACCCTTATAGCTACAGCAACCATTCGTGCATTTCTAAAGCAGAAATTGCAACATAGAACAATTAAAAACACACAAATTTCTCCTTTTTCCTTCATCCGCTTGAAAATCCTATTAGCACCTGGATTTTCAAGTTGCTCTCTTCTAAGAACTTCCTCTACGGATTACTTTAGAGGTGTTTCCAATTATGGATCACTATATTTTGTGACATCCTAGTGAGAAGAGCAAAAGAAAAGGAAATCTGCATGTTGGAATCACGTAGAGAATTTACAGTAAATTTTTATTTTGTGATTTCCACTAATATAAAATTTTTTGTTTTTCAACTTTTTAATGTTCCAACCTTTGCTGGGGTTCCATTGATATTTTATTTTCATTTCACATGAGGTCATGGAAAACAACAATGGTATCAAAGCTAGATTATATTGAAAAGTTGAAAACTGTCGCAGTTTATTGGTATCCCATGGTAAAGCTTTAAAATTTTGGTTTGAATTTTTTGTATACTCTTTGGTTTTTATTCATTTTTTAATGGTTATATATGGATTAAAATAGATTATAAATAATTTTCTTTTTGGGTTTGTGAATTTTTGGGATTTTATATGCTTGAATGAACCAAAATTGTAAAAAAAATTTATGCTGATCGACTAAAACATTGTTGTTTTGTTCGATTAGTTATTCAATTATTTTTGGCTCTAAATTTTAATTTTATGTTCTTAAAACTATAAATTTTGAATATGTGGCTGATATATAAAATTGGATCTTATTTGATAATTAAAATAATTAATTGAATAGCAAACTCCAGTTTTGATAGCATTTGTCGACTAGTTTTTGAAATTTTTGTTTAGTTTTTTTTTAATGTTTTCAGCCCCAAATTATTTTTTATAGGTTGATAAGGGATGAAAATTTAATTTTTGACCTGGAAAATAAAATTAGATTTTATTTGGTATTTTAAAAAATAATTAAACATTCATTTTTAAGCTAGTTTTCGCTGTAAAAAATGGCTAAATTAGGGCAAATTTTTTCAAATGATTTCTTTTAATTTTACAACTCCAAATTCTTTTTTATAAGTTTTTTAAAGATTAAAAATTAATTCTAGAGCTGATCTATAAAATTGAATTTTATTTGATAACTAAAAAGAATTATTTGAAAATAATTTTGGTTGTTGACAACTCCTACAAAACTTATTAAGGTTTTATTAATGGTGTCAAATTTTGATTTTGCTTCCTTTCAATTTCATATCTATTTGCTCATAATTATAGAATAACTATAAAGTTAATTTGAATATTTTGAATGCCCAAAACTAATTGCATATGAATTAGATTCATAGTTTTGTAATAATCATATGAACATATATTGTATTTGCTATTGGTAGTGATTTTGAGTTGATTAATTTGGATTAATTTTATTGGTCATTTTATATTATTTTATACGTTCATGCTTGCTAGAATTGATCCAAAATTGTTTGGAACAATAATTTTACAAAATAATGCAAATTAGTTTATTGGTAAATGCTAGAAATTGGATTTTTGGCATTAGTGTAATTTAAAATTTCAATTTAAATATTTCTAAAATTTTATTGGAATATGCTACTAGAATTGATGCAAATTTAATTAATTAATTTGATTAAATAATTAAATTTGCAAATTAATTGTTAGTTGGACCAATAGTTGGAAGAAAATCAATATTTTTAAGCATATGTAACCCGAGAATCCCAAAAACAATTTTCAATTAGATTGATAAATTTTTCTTTTTGGAAATGATTTCAAAATTAGAAAGGATATTTAAATATGCAATTAATTTGATTAATTGGATTAATGATATTAATTTCCATATTTAAAATATCACAAACTTAAGTATACATGGCATGTTAATTTTTCAAGAGTTGCAACATAAACTAAATTCAAATAAGTGAGCTCTAAAAATTGCAAGTTAATTATGTGTATTAGAAATGCATGTTAAGGGTGTATGTTTAGCATAATGACTAGCTATGGACAAAGACCACTGAGATTAAACTGCATTGCATGAATTTTTTCTTTGGTTAAATTTGGTCTATGTGTCCTAACCTTTTCTTTTATTTTTCTATTGTATTTCTTTTCTCATTTAATTCCCCTCACATGTAATGTGAGGTCTTCAAATTTATATGATATACAATTAGACTACATAAGGTTAGATCATGAAAAAGAAATATAAGGAGCAAAAATAGAGAAGACCTACCAAGAATGAATAAGAAGAAATAGATAAAAGTGTTCTTTTATTTCTTATTAGGTTTGTAATTCATGCATAACTACCTAGGATTTGGCCCAAATTGATTTCCTTTGGCTTAAGGGAATCAATGTTGTAAAAGTCTATAGCTAGGTCAAATATTTAATGTGATTAAATAGCATATGTATGATTTAATGAGATTAAATATGCATATGCATGCCAAAGCATGTGAAATCCCTTTGCATAAGCATACAAAAGTATGCAACCCTAATGAGACTTAATTGAAAGAAATCCCCCGATAATATAAGACTTGCAAGCCTTCTGTTAATATGACTTAAACTAGAGTTCTCTTTAATATTGGGTTGTAAAGCATACTTAAGCCCATGCTATATTAGATATGTTTAAATCATATTAATGGGTCTATCATAGCATGATTATTAGTTTGTTGAGCATACTCAAGGCTAATAAACATGAGGCAAGATTAGGGAAATATGTATATGATACATATGCATCAAGTGTTGGTGATCCAATGATTAATAGTTGGATATGATGCAATTGGCATATGATGCCTACCATTTATTTAACAGTTGGGCTTGTTGAGCATACTCAAGGCTTTAACCTGAACCAAAATGGATACTGACCCACTAGGAAAGCTTCTAATGGGATTTCCCAAATCAATTAGTGAAGGCTATTGGTTTGTAATACAATAGTGGGAGTAAAGCGCAATTTTAAAGACCTTAAAATTGTTGCATACATATACATGGTCATACTCTAAGATGTTTTCTTTTTCACATACAACATCACTACCTTAATGTATTCCAACTTGAATTTACTCTAATATTGACTGAAAAGACTTCAAAATTTGAAAATAGTTCTTAAATTTGAGAAGACAGATATGTGTTGGACACATATTTTCCACCTTCTTTGATTGATAAAAATTCTAATTGGGAGTTGTAAGTTATTTCAAAAGCATATGGGGATAGCAATATGATTGCCTCTATGTCTCCTAAACTTTAGAAAGGGCATTAGCATGTGATGCTTAGATCATCAAGTAACATTTTATGGGAAAAAAGATACATGATATTTAAGACAATATTTCATTTAAAGAAAATGGAGGAAACTTCAAGCATTGAAAGTATTGGTGTAACCCTGTAAATCTCAGTTTCATGAATAGTACCTCCAAGGCATAAATAGTGTCTCTCGGGATGCTAGGCCACCATATGATGGCCAGAAAGAGAAGTACTCATCATAAAACTTTGATGGGCTAAAAAATGAGGAAAATGGAAGAATTAAAACTTTTAGGAAAATAAATAAATTATTTTTGGCTAGGAACTAGTGAATGGTGACATTAGTTGAGTTTGTGCCAGCAATACTTTAGGATGTGCTCGAATAGACTTGAAAAATATCATAGCCTAAAGCTCAAAATTCTAGTAAGTCTATTGGTGAAGGATTTTTAATATTCTGAGGTCATTCGATATTTATTTAGAATTTTTTAATTTCATAAGTGACTAGTAACCATAGTTCGTAAGGAAGTTTTGACCTGAGATTTTATAGGGCCCTTAATGGGAACTATCGAGAATTTTTGGCACTAAAATCATGATTTTTAGAGGTCTAAAAAAATTATTTTGAATCTCTAAATTTTAAAAGAAAATCTAATTAAAACGAGCAGTCAAACCGACATATCCACCCACTTAATATAAAAGGGCTTTGCACATGTAGGGGTGCCACACACCTCTTCTCCCCCGTCCCTCTCCTTTAGCGGACACCATTGAAGGCTTCTCTTTCCTCCCTTTTTCCTTCTCTTCCTCCCTTAAATCTACCTTAATTCCACTAAATCTTATATGTTTATTTGCCTCTATGACCTCCTAATTCTATTCTAACTGAAAGATTTCAAAAATAAAAGGCAAAATTGAAGAAACTAACACTTAGGGAATAGTGTCAATTTTTGTGTGTAAGTGAAGTTATTCCATTTTTTATTTTTTTAGGTAGTTGTAAGCATTTTAAGAATAACCATGTAGTTAGATTTTAATTTGGAGCTATGTAGCATTTTTTAGAATTTTTATAAACCCTAGGTTGTGTATGTTATTAGGTCAAGAAAGGAAGCATAGTGAATAAGGCCATCCAAAGGCTTAAAGTGGTGGAGAAAGGTGTTTTCACACCCTAGGTATATGAATTTGATGTAATATATGTGTGTTATCATATAGATGCATGGGTATGTGTGTGAAAGTGTGAGATTGTTTAAATGTGTAAATGTAAATGCATTATGCTTATGTAATCATGCTTAGGCAATTATGAGAAGCTTATGTGTGTGATTAGTGGGTATAAAATACATGTGTATAGTTATGTTTGTGGTGTGGTTGAATGGTATGCATGATGGTAATGTTATATGCATTTGTGTGTGATGAGTATTAGTGATGTAATTAGGCTAAAAAGGGGACATAAAATATGTTTATAATGTGAAATTGGTAAAGAAAAGACTAGATGTGACACCCCCTACTAGATTCCCAAATGAACCTAGTAAGTTATGCACTTCTGCCTAGTTCATCCATCCTAAATTTGACATTCATGACCATTCATTTGTACATCTTCTGGACCCTTTTGGTCCCTTATATAATCATCCTAACATTAGCAACTATCAGTTCATCAATATAAGCCTTAGGCCACAATCAATATAATTAATAATCCAGAGCCTCAGGCTCTATATTCTACTAAAAAATAAAATTTCAAATCAACTGATCATGCAAACAATTATTCATCTCACAAAGTCTATTTATACAAACTTTGATTATATATATATATTTTTAGTTGCAAAACCACAGCAACTTCTAAGCATGCTAGACCCATAACCTATAGCTATTACATGAGTGCCACTGTACGTATCAAAATTTAATAAATTGCAACCCCTACTAATTCTACTGCTACACTGCCCATGTCTCGAGGCCTTCTAATTGTTCTTGTTTACTTGCACACCAAAACACTGGTATGCTAAGCATGAAACTCAGTGGTGAATTTAATCCATAAAAAGTATGTCTCCCATATTACATGCAAATAGTTAGCTATATCCCCATTATAAAATTTACACATTTTAAGGTAAAAAGAAGGTTTGTGTTCTTTGGAAACAATTTTCATGTTATTTGAATTTCTTAATAAGATAATTTTATTCAGTTTCTTGCCTTAATCCCCTTATATAGTTCGTATAGTCATTCAATCCTTACACTAATGTGAACTGAGAACACAGTCTTTAATAGTGTTATACATATTGAATATTTTTCTCATAAGATGTACCCCCCGACAATTACATGTATATTTGTGCACTAATCATAGTTGGTTAATTTCCTTAACTCATTCACACTTAATTTAATTAGATTTAAGGACATAATATTCATTCAGGTTTAAGTATAATTTCCCTTAGCTTAGTGAGGTCAGTTAAATCAATGTATACTTCTCAATTATATAATTTGGATAATTTTATTCAATTAGTAAATCAATTTTATTACTTAATATTTAATTTAAAAAAAATAGGCCCAACTAGGTAGACTACACCTAAATACATTGGACCAAAGAGGGAAATAATAACTGTATAGTGATCTATATTATAGACCCTAACCACAGCACCGACCCATAGTCTGCCTTGTAAACTAGTGTAGTGGCCCAATTATGGACCTACGCCACTACACCGACATAAGCCGATAATGGCACTAAGTGCATTAGTAACATGAGGGTTTGCCTAGTAGACTGGTTTGTTTAATTGACTAGTGCAATGGCCCTCTAAGACTTATGCCGCTGCACCGAAATAACTAGATGGATAGTGTGAAGTGTGCAAAAGCACATAATTGTCTATCTAATAGACTAGTACAATGGCCCTAAAATAGACTTGGAACCACTGTACTGGCCCTACTTGAAAATCAAACAATATAGCAGTTGCTAATCCTTAAGTTTATTGGTCAACCCATCCAGTGGGTTTCTAACTAATGGGCCAGTAACCTTATTATAGGGTCATTTCTTTACTGGTCATTATCTTATAATATTTTTAATTTAAAAACAAATAGATAAAAATTTTACCTCACAATCAATTATCTCAGCCTAGATAATTATGGGCCATTTATCTTAATTTCTCATTCACCTTATTACCAATCATCATTTAATAATATTTAAGAATATTTAACAGTCAGATATGAATTTAATTTAGCAGTTGAAACCAAACCTAAACAGTTACAGGTCACTTTTGATCCTTCCAAAAAATTTAGGTTTATTTCACCAATCTTAATTTAAGTTCAGTTTATAAAAATATTTAAAGTTATTCATTTAATGCTATATGCCTATGGATATTTACATTTTATTTGCAGTGTTTTATTTAAGTATAGAGTAGTCCTTTTCTTAGGACAGTTATAGGTCACTTCTCGAGTGTTCATTATTATTATAGGCCCATAGCCATTAATCTTTCTATCGTATTTATAGGCCCATAACCGTTACATTCTAAGCATCCTTCTATGCCTTATCCCATGCTAACAATTAGCCTTTATAGGCTCAAATACATGCCTATTCCATATTTTCACATTGCACTTTTAAAAATAACCTCATTTTCTTCTTTAAGCCAAGTACATAAAATTCACAATATAAACATCATTTTGTGTATTTATAGGAGTACTTCTTTGAGCTAAGTTGATCATTTTTTTCTCAGAACATTTTTTGATTGTTCAATATCTATCTATTTATACCATTATTTCTTCATTCATTTGTTAATATTTAGTAAATCACCTTATTCTTGTAGATAAAGTTATCTTGTTACTTTAATTGTATAGGCATAATGCCATTTCAAATTATGTTACTTTCATCCTTTTAAATTTTAGTTCTAACTTGTACCCTTAGTTCTAATTTGTACCCTTTGTTTATGTTTATGTTGGTTACTCAAAACACACACATTTTGCATAAGTTATTATAATAATAGGTTATGAACAACTAAGCCACCATTATCTTTATATGATATACATATACATATCCTCATACCTATTATTTATTTTTTTTCCTAAATGCCTTTCGGCCTATTTCTTTCATAATGGTATTATAAATGCCTTTGTTTACAAGCCATCACATACTAATCCTACTTTACACATATAGATGTTTTGGATGCCTAGTTGTTATGTATTTATCAAGGCACTTTATCTATTTCTTAACAAGATAGATAGCCCTCTTCATAACCTATTTATTTCCATTACTACACACCTATATTATAATATGTGTGTACTTCTCGATATATGGATAAACTACACAAGCCTATTTTTAGCAATTCACCATATTAATCACACATACCCATATGCCACAAAAGTCACCACAATTCAGTCTACAATTTAACCCCTTTACCAGCCTTTCAATGTTAGCCCCTTACTCCATTAATTTCTATGTTATACATTACCTACACACCCAAAATACATGTTTAAGAACCAACTAAACCACTAACATGTGAAACTGATTTAACTACCCTATTCATATCATACAAATTCAAATACAAAAAGATGCATACACAAACACACACCCCCTTTAACATGATAGCAATAAATTCTGCCTCACCATCATATAAAATTTAATAATGACAATTACTCATTGAACCATTCCAACTTTAATTCATTCACAAACACACACATTCAAAGCTCTTTTTCTCCTACCTAAGTTAGCAGCAACTCATACACACAATTCAAGTATGAAATTTCCCTAATCAGTCCCAAAACACCTAAAAATTATTTTCATTTCATCCACTAAAGTTCACATATACACATGAATCCATCACAACAAAATCATAGCATAATTCCATTTATTATTTACCTATAACTCCACACAAAATCAATAAGGTAAAGGGGAGAAAAGAGAGGCATTCTTATAACTAAATTAAATTCACTAACCTACTAAAAGAGTCAGCCCTTTCCACTCTTCAGGCTACTTCTAATCCTTTCTTCTCCATCACCTTCAAACTCAAAAGCTTCCTTGTTGCCCTTTATGTTTTCATCTCACATGAACCACCAAAATCAACACACATAAGATTAATCAAGAATACTGAAAGCTAAGCCTACTTAGGTGGAAGAAATCCTCAAAGAAAAACTAAAATGGAACACTAGAACCACCTTGCTCTGCAATTAAATTCTTAGCTACCCATGTAGGTTTACTATCTCCATCTTGATTCTTTTGGCATCTTAAACACCCCTATGGCTAGCCATTCCCCTATAACCTCTTTTATTCATATACTAACATGAACTCTAGGTGGTAATCTATGGAAAATATTGGCTGAAATAGCCTTGAACAAAGGAAGCAAAAAGGAAATGTGGCTAGAATTTTCCTAAAAGAGAAAGAGGTGAAAGAAGAAAGATAAAGAAATTAAAAATGGTTTTAGTAGGAAATTAGTGGCTAAATGGTTGCCAAAGGCCATGGCCATATAGTTTAGTGGCTAGAGAAAGCTAAGGAGGCCTCAGGTTGTAATATGGGGTCCCCATGCACCCCGAAATTTGATTTTTTGAAAATAGAAGCTGCCAACTTTGAGAGTTTTAAAAAAAATCACACGATCATAAAAAAATACATTGTTTATCCCTAAAATCCTTATTTGACCCCAATTTCATGCCTACAAAATTTCACGGCATAATTCCATCGGGAAGTAGGCAAATTAAAAATTGAGCATTTCGCGGCAATTATTCGATTTTGCAGCAGAACTTTGAGAATTTTTATACGACTAATCAGACCTCCAAAAATTATCACATTTGTTTCTAAAATCCTCATTTACCTTTAATTAGAGACATATCAAATTTTGCGACCTAATTCCTTCGGGAACTATGTTAGCACGATTTCGGGGGAAATTGCAGTTCTACCGAAATCCTAAAAAAATTCCAAACGACCTCAAAAAATTAAAATTTCTTCACCATTGGATTTGTTACAATTTTTAACATTTAAGGTGTAGTATTTTTGAGTACGTCTGAGGTCATCTCGAGTCATTCTTAGCTTGACTTGATCTAAGCCCATGGCTAGCTAACTTATGACCCAATTCAATTTATTGGTTCTATTAAATCTTTAATTAAGGCCATTTTCACCCTTCTTAAAGTCCTTAAAGTTTTTGGGCAGTGTGTCTTACCTCGAGATTTATGTCAATGACCTGGCACATCAGGTGCCTTTTTTCGATCTCAAGGCACTATTCCCAGAGCCTCGGTGCATGGGCGTTACATTAGATGGCAAATATACATGTTATAATCTAAAATGTGGTAAGGTGACAAGTATGTATATGTGTGCAAAGGTGACAATTATGGCAATGAGAATGTGGCATAGATAAATGTACATAAGTGAATTAAATGTGAGAATGCAAGTAAATGTGACATCGAGTAATGGTGGTAATAATCACATTAAGGTATGGAAATTGTAATACTAATGACATGCAATATTGAGGCAAGTAAAACAAGTTGAATAAAGATATTAATTTAAGCATTAAGGTCATAGAAATGACTAAATGAATAGTGATAAGCTCGTAAAATTTATTATAACTAATGAATAGGCAAAAGTAAAAATGTGCACATAACTATGTTAAATAAATGACACTATGATTAATTAAAAATGACCTATAACTGTGTAATTAAATTGGTGACTAGAAGTTGGCCCATATCAGTTAGACACCTACTAGATGGATTGATCGGTTAACTAGGAAATTAATAGCTGCTAGGGATTTTGGTCCTCTTAGGCTATTGCCTATGTATTGGATGGCATGAGCAACCATCGAAGTTCTGTTAGTGAGCCCTGCACACCCGGGTATTGGGTGGTCCATATAAGTTGATCCTTGCTTGCCCACTTGATTGTGGATTTAAGAGGTCCCACGAGGCTAATCCCTACTACCCACCTGAGATGATATGATGACTGGGATTTGAGAGGTCCCATAAGGCTAATCCCTGCAATCCCTATTATTATTGGAAAGTCCACTAGGACTGATCACTATCACTCTGATTTGGGAGGTTCTTATGAATTGATCTCTACTATGGGATGGATTTAGGTAGGTGAAGCTTTTGAGGTCTAAAATGTGGGTCGCTGCATGTACTGGATCCTACTATTTGGTTTCTTTAAGAGTAGTCTATCTAGTATAGGCTTGAAATGGAATAAAGTAATTAAATGCGAATAGGAATAATAGTGATGATTTTAGAATATACCTAATACAGTGAAAAATGAGAAATGTAACCTTGCAATTTAACTAAACTATGGTGCACGTTTAATATTAAGTAATAAGATAGGCTAATCAATGGCATAATTATAATTAATGGGACTTACATGCTTACATGACTAGTATAATGTGTGATTACTGTATGATCATA
>CANXYI011200607.1:0-12234 GCA_948208565.1 Hura crepitans
AGTAATTATGGAAGTAGCAAGAGACAAAGGATTTAGATGAAAACTAATGTTTTATTGCTTTTCAATCATTTGCACATCAAAACTTTACAAAATAAAGTCTTTATTACTTTATTCTATGAAATGCTTGATCTAGCTTACCAACGTGGTTCCTATATGCCTGTATCATTATGGATTTATGATAATCATAACATAAATATTAATATAACAACATAAGTTCCTCATTTAATCAAGGTGGACTTTAAGTGCATACAACTCTTACCGTTAATCATCCCTCGTAGGTTTTCTTGATTGACTATTTTCTCTTAGCCTATAATTATTACATAGGATGTATTTTTTTGGTTTTCATCCTATTAGGGTGCCTATTTTTAGTAAGGTCAATATTTTTTGGTTTTAACCTATAGGGCTTTCCATTTTTAACATCTACCTATAGAAATTCTTTAGTTTGTCGACATTGATTGATTCCCTGAACTTGATGCCATCATAATCTGTTAGCATGGCTACAATGCTCTGTAGGATCTATTTAAATATAAAAGGCCTTTCCTAATTTGGCTTGACCTGTCCTCTTAGATATGGTATTCCTAGCCTCATTTATTTGTAAACCAAGTTTCCTATCTTCAACTTGTGATTCTTAACCCTTTTGCTGAAAGCCCTCACCCTTCATTTCTTGTAGACCTAGTTATCATAATTAGCCTCATTCATTATTCATCCAAAATGTTTAGTTGTTGTAGCTTATGTTCAGCCCATACTATTTTGGGAACTTTAGCTTCCATAATCACCTTTAAAGATTACAATTCGATTTCAACTGGAAGTACTACACTTATTTCATAAACTAAAGAAAAAGGAGTTATTCCTATTAAAGTTCAAGCTATCATTCTGTAAACCCATATTGTATAAGGAAGCTTTTCTACCTAGTCCTGATAAGTCTAAACCATTTTGGCCAATTTTTCTTGATATTTTTGTTAGCCACTTCAACTACTCCATTAGCTTGCAATCTATAAAGGAATGACTATATGGTGCTGAATGTGTACTTTTTGTTGAAGTGTCACAGTCTCTCCTTGAAACTAAACTCCATTGTCTAATACTATGTAATGTGGGACCTGTATTTACATATCAGATTCTTTTTAATATACTTGGACATTTCTTTTTTCCCTCAGCTTTTTGAAGGATTTTGCTTTAACCAACTTGGAGAGGTAATTGATAGCTACCATAAAGAATCAGTGTTTATTTAAGGCTATTAGATATATCTCACCAATTATATCTATTCCATAAATAGCAAAAAGGCTATAGAGAAGATAAGTTGTGTAATTTTAACATAAATAAATGATTCATATCCCTCTATTATTGGCATTTTTTACTTCTTGAATATTTTGAGTAGTCATAATCCGTGGTGAGCCAAAAGAATCCGTGGTGAGCCAAAAGAATCCGTGGCACATTATCTTTCTTGCTAATGCTAGAATATTCATTATATGCCACAAGATCCTGAGTGTACTTCTTTCATAACCCAATCAACTTCTTTTCTATCTAAATAGTAAGTTGAATACCATCTATCTATCTTTTATAAAGAGTTCTATCTATAATAATAAATTAAGTGGATAACCTTCTGAATATCTTTTTGTCTCTATCTATCACTTCCTTAAGTAAATGCCCAATTTCAAAATAGTCCTGAATGTCATAAAACTATGGCTTTCCATCATATTCTTCTGCCTACATCACTTGTTCTATCCCGAAGTAAGGCTTATCTATACTAATAATTATGACTAGTTTTATGATCAAATATTTTGGATTGTCCCACATGGAAATTAGCATTGCTAAAGCATTAGCTAGCTAGTTTTCATCTTTTGAGACATGAAAAAAAGTATAAACAACAAATTGCCAACTGAGAGTACTCAAATGTTCCATATAAGGTATCAACTTTTCTTTCTAAATAGACCATTCTCCATTGATTTGGTGCACTACCAAGGACAAATCACCAAATACTTCTACTATTTTAGCACCAAGGGCTAAAAGAGATTCCAATATATAGATATAGGCTTCATATTCTGTGATGTTATTTGTTACCTTGTATTTTAACTTCTTATCTAGTGGAAGTATTTTCCCCATCTAGTGTTATTAAAATAAAACCTACACCTACTCCTTTGTTATTGGCAACTCTATTAAGGAACACTTACATCCCTATATAGTAATAGTGGCTAGGTTTTTATCCAAAAATTCATATTCATTAATTCTCTTTTGATTGGGTGATTAGCCAAGAATTTAGCAATTGCACGCCCCTTAATTGTCTTCCTCATTATGTATTAGATATCAAATTCTTGTAATAATAAAAGCTATTTACCTATACATCCAATTAAAGAAGGTGTTATCTATAAGTACTTCTACAAGTCATTTTTGGCTATTGCTTGAACCGCATAAGATTAAAAGTAATATCTTAGTTTTTTTAAAGCATAAACCATTATTAGACATATCTTTTCTACTTCTACATATTTTGCCTCATAAGGAAGAAACTTTTTACTAAGGTAGAAAATGGCATACTCAACTCTAAATTTGTCTTCTTGTACTATTACTCCTATTGAGCTTTCTTTCATAGATAGATAAAAAATTAAGGGTTTCCCTATCCTTAGTGGTTGTAGGATTGGTGGTTGGCCAAATATTCCTTGATAGTGTCAAAAGCTATTTGACAACCCTCATTCCATTTAACTCATCGATCTTTTCCCAAAAGTTTAAAAATTAGTTCATATATAGTGGTAAGCTTAGCTATAAATCGGCTAATGTATTAAATTCTCCCTAGAAAACCTCTTCTCTTTTTCCTTTCTTGGCACTCGCATCTCCTTGATAGCTTTAACATTTTTAGGCTCCACTTCAATCCCTATTTGACTCACTATAGCCTAACAACTTCCTTAAAGTTACTTTGAAGACATATTTCTTAGGGTTTAATGCAGAGTGAACTTGTCAATACTTTAGAAGAATTTTTTCAAGGCTTCAAAATGCCCTTCCCTAGCAGTAGACTTTATCATCATATCATCCATGTTGACTTTAACTTCTTTGTGGATTAAATCATTTGGTATCTTTGTGGTTATTCTCTACAAAGTATTTCTAGCATTCTTTAGTCCAAAAGGCATGATCCTATAGTAAAAATTACCTAATTCAATAATGAAAGTTGCTTTGATTTTGTCGGTTATTTTGTTTAAGATTTGGTTGTATTCCACCTAACCATCCATAAAACTACACATCCTACACTTGGTAGCACTATCTATTAAGGCATCAATGTGCAATAAAGGGAAATCATCCTTTGGACAAGCCTTGTTTAGGTCTCTATAGTTTATGCAATTTAGACTTAGCCATCTTTCTTAGTAACTAGCATTACATTGGTGTACCACATTAGGTTCATCACTTTATCTAGAAATTTGGCCTTTATTTGCTTGTGCATTTCTTCTTTAATCCTTTTGGCCTACTCTAGTCGCATTCTTCTCAATTTCTATTTCACTAACCTTGCATTGGGATATATGTGAAAGGCATATTTACTAACTTTCTTATCAATCCTAGACATATCATTGTAAGTTTAGACAAAGACTTTTAGTTAGTATCAATGTCCTCTAAATTGAAAACAAAACTCTCATTTATTCTTAGGACTTATATGGTTTTCTTCTCTTTCTTCTGTTTTCTTGATTTGGCATCATAGCCCAATCTTCTATGGTCTTTTTGCTTTTTTGGCTGAATAGTGATTACTATTCCTTGTGAATCACTTCCCAATCTTGTGCCTCGCAAGTAATTTATCTTTTTCAACATATTTATTATCTTGGGATAATGATTATCATCATCTAAGAAAATCCCCACTATATGGAAGCCATTAGACAACTAATTAGCTATCTCTATCATGGATACTTGATTCCCTCTAGCTACTCTAATAGTTATTATCTCACTATTATATGGGATCTTAATCATCTAATATAGCATCAATGGAAATCCCCCTAGCTTATGGAACTATGTTCTCCCCAACAATAGAGGGGAGTTTGCTAGGATATTGAGGATTGCAAATTCCACATCATCAATTATAACCCTAGTTTTGACCTTAACTTTGAAAGTTTCATACGTTGACCACTTTGTGTTGTATTTGCCATTATAGTGAGCTTGGATTTTATTAATTATGGAATCTTCTATGCAATATGCAACCATTGCTTTGAGAGGATAAACATTGATGAAAGACCCATCATCCACCATCATACATGTTATGTGTTTCCCGTTTACCTTAATCTTGATATATAAAGGACAATTATGATAATGCCTTTTAGGTGGGAGATTAGAATAAAAAAATTAAGCACTTCTTTTCCTTCACCTTTCACAATCTCTAGTAGCAAAGATAGCGATATGGTAGTTGAAACCATAGTAGCACATAATGCTTTTACTACCTTTTGATGGTGTGAAAGGGATTGCCTTAAAAGATCCCAAACTGAGATTTGAGTCAATGTCTTCTTTAACTATTTTAGCACAACATTCTCATATTATTTCATATTTTCTATCAAAGGGGAAGTGGATATAGGTTCTTTTCCTACTTTTAGAACAAACAAACTACTTTTGGTCACTATATTGGCCTCTTTTTTGCCTTTAGTAGGTTTTTATTCATCCTCTAAATCTACCCATAGGTCTTGCACTACCTCATGTTTAGTGTCATTATTGGTTACCTATATATAGTAATGTTCATAACCCTATGACTTTCTTCTTCCCTTATTCTTCTCTCAATAGCCAATACCCATTACCAAAGAGATCATGAATCACAAACATTTTGGCAGACCCAAACTTCCCATAAATCCTGATGGCAAATGTTTGAATAAACACCTTATCCCTTTTGCCTCTTCTGAGAATCAGGGATTTATTTAGAGTTAATCAAATCTAAAATTTGATTTCTTAGGGTGTGATAATTATCTATGTCATGTCAATGAGATAATGATATTGATAGTATAAGTTAGCACTATGGTTATGCTATCCTTGACTCCACACAAATTTTGCTTATAACACCCCCTACCCATTTCTACCTAAAATGGGCAGAGCGTGTTACTTCCCATTGAGGTCACCTATCCTAGGATTTCCCGAGGGGCCACTCATTTAACTTCTGCCCACCTTTGACCAATGTTGACCCAGCATGTTCCTTATCTGAATCTAATCACTTATTCTTTCTTTACATCCTATTTTCGTCCATTAAAAACGTCCTCAGGCAAAACTAGACAACTATAGAAATTCGAGCAACATAACATCCATAGACACTACCAATACCCCTAATCATAGCAAATAAGATGCCGAAGCATCACACAATCTCAATAATACCAACACATGGCAGTGGGCCCCGAGGGAGCTGACCACCAAGCAGTTGCTCTATCCCTAGTTGACCAGTCAACCCATCTAGTGGGCGTCTAACTAATGGGCCGTTACCTAATTTACATCACATTCAATGTTATCTTATCTTTAATATGCCATTATAAGTCTAATTCTCACATGGAATTATGATTTTGCCACTATTGCAAAATTACTATTCATTTAGTCATTATTCTCACTTTAGGTCTTCCAATTCTCCTCTCATATAAGCCTTATTCACAATGCTATTTTAACACATTATTCTCACTTTATGCCTTTAATATAATATATGTTAATTTACTTAAATTTTCACCTGTACTAGGTCCAAATTTTAGACACGTTTCGCTAAAGTTTTTGGGTCCATTTTCTCATGTTTTAGGCATTCTCTACATGCCATTTCCACACCTTACATAAACATTTCATTCAACACATAATTTATACACCAATTAGGCCACCATTCGGCTACACATGCACATATGCACACCTACATTATTTATTACCAAATTGTCACACAAATCACATTAATTTAATCCATGTAACATGCTTACATGCCAATAATATCATTTCCATACAAGTAATGTAATCTAAATATTCATGCACATGTAAGACATAAAAGAAATATGCTATTCCACATACCTAGGGTGCTTTTCCACCGTTGTCCACACCACTTGAACATGGAATTGTGGCCTCCCTCACTTTTGATAATTCTTCACCTAACATAATAGAAACTTACTTAGAAAAAATCCTATAAAATCACCTATAGTTTAAACTGAATTTCTAACTCCATAGCTCATCTTAAAATACTCTAATTTAACTATACTAAAAATAAAAATTGAAATTTGAGAATTTTTACTTACTTGAGTCATTATTCACTCAACTAGTGAATTTCACCAATTAACCCCCTTTTCTTGCAATTCTTGGTGGAAATCAAGCTCTTGGATGATGGAGGTTTATTTTTGATTAATTTTGGAGAGAAATTATGGTGTGTGTTAGAGAGAGAAAGCTTGAAAAATGGGAGAAAATGGCCTCTAATGGTGTCAGCCACAAGAGGTTGAAGAAGAAGAAGTTTTCTACTACTTTGGGCTATTTCTGTAGTTTTAATAACTGATTTAGGCTGTGCTTGATCCATTTATTTGGCCTAATTAAGGCTTAAATCCACCATACATCAATTAAGTCACTTTTTCTTTAAAATATTCAAAAAAATATTGTCTATAAGTCCAAATATTCCTATTTTAGTTGTAAAAATTCTCAAATACTGGTACTAAAGCTCACGTAAAATTTTGGCTCAAAATTCCTTCGGGAGCAAAAAGTCACTATTCATCACAAACCGAATTTAAAATTCATAAAATATTCTCTAGTGCTCCAAAAATTCTCATTCTAGTTTTAAAATTCCTAATTTAATGAGACTAAGGTCCATGCAGAATTTTAACTTAAAATTCCACTGTTGATTTTTTGACACTATTCACAGTCAGAATAAAATATTTATAAAAATACCAGTTGACCTCAGAAAATTCCAATTCTTCCACCATCACACTCAGTGAAATTTTTGTGGTCTAGGGTGGTATTTTATAGACCATCCGGACATATTCCCGATCTCGGGTCTATCTCGGCCCAAAATCTTTTTATCTCCAAAAACATTAGTTTTTGACCTAATAATAATTATCGGTTCTGCTAAAAATTTTAATTCATTCATTTTCCCCTCGTTTCAGGGTCGTTAAAGTTTTATGACTAATATGCTAGTCATTAGACTTAGAATGACAACCCGCACCATGGGAAACATCATCCAGGTCCATCCAGAACTATTCACAGAACTTGACTTTTCGGGCATTACATTGCTAGTAATGGTTGATGCTTCCCCTCTTTTTGAAAATACTTTAGGCACAAAGATAAAGGCTTACCCAAGTTTGAGTAATGCCTTATAGTACTAGTTGACACTTCAACAATCATTCAAGCTCCTCAATTACTACCACTTTTTGTGTTTCTACTAAATCTACTATTTAACCCATTTCAGTTGAAAATCTCAACATTTTTTTTGCTTCTACATGTTCCTCCTCCATGTCAATGGCAATGTCTTTCAAGGACTCCCAATCTTTAAGTCCCTTCACCATTAGCCCATCTTTCAAATAAGGACTTGAATTATAGATGAACATCTTTATTTACCTTATCTTTAAAATCCTTAACCTCCATCTCTCATATATTCTAAGAAGGTCCTATCTAATTTTTGCTTTAGAAGCTTGAGATTTTTCATCATGGCCTCCATATATGTATTGCAATCATAATGATTGATAAAGGTCTCCACCACCTTACATCGGTCTTCTTTTTTTTCCTCTCAAGCAAGTGGTACCATTCTATCGCCCTTCCTTATAGAGTGAGGCTAAAATATGCCACTTTCTGCTTAATGCTTAACTTATTGTCTCTCATGAAAGTAGCATGCTATTTAACATGGCCCGTTGGATCTATGGTCCTATCAAACTTAGGTAGTTCAAGCATTTTGAACTTAGGGCACAACACCTTCTTAGATTATAGCATCATGTGATATGGATTAATTCCTTTTTTAGTGGTTAGAAGCTAAGTCATCACTCCCATATTCTCTTCTAGCTTCTTCATTGCTAAGTCCTTTACTTTGGGCATCATGGCCTTCTTTTTCTCCCCTTATCTTTAAAGTCCTCAAAAAAATTCATATTCTGGGTTAAAGTAAGTAGTTCTTTTAGCCTTTTCTCCTCAACCACCTAGACCCTTTTTTATTCCTATCCTTTTAGATGTAGCTAGTTGCATGATAGTAAGGGCACTAGGTGTAACAATTGATGCTTTAGCAACTTATGTAGAAGTCAGAGCATTAGCAGTAAGCATAACCCCAACTAAGCCTCTATAGAGCATTGTTGCAATCCTTTTCTTGAACTCTTTGAACCTTTCGTCAATGGGGCAACTATCTTTTGCATGAAAGTGTGGGTATCCTTATATTGCTATCTTTAGATTGTTTTCTCTTCTAGTTATTTGATCGTCTAGACTATGAACCCAACTAAACTGCAAAGGATTTATGGTGGCTACAAGACAAGGGCTTAGTATACTGATGAATGAGAATGCAAATATGCATGATGATATGAGGATGCATAATCGTACAATGTAATAACATCAAACTCATGCAAGAGCTTTTTGACCTTATCACTCCCATGCACGAGATCTATAATGTCTTTCTTAGATGGGTTTACCCGTAGGACATTAGGGATCCTAAAGGGTTGAATAATAAACAATAGCTTAAACATTACGACATTTGTATTTAAAGTGCATGCACAAAGATTTGGCTAATATATGTTGGATATTTTCAACTAAGTCAAAATGCAGCATTTAGCCTGTCCCAGTTATAAAAAGGTCTAATGACTTTAATAAGATTACAGCATAGTTAAACATGCTTAACAAATAGAGGCCCATATAACACATGATGCAAATTACAAGTAAATTAGTGGAAGTTGCTATTTGGCCATTACATGAGTTCTTGGTTATGTCTCACAAGTTATAGTCATCCAAGGATGGTCCCTCTATAATGGGTTTATCTCATCATGAGAATACAACCGATTGGTTCACTATTTGATATATCTTATAGGTACAGGGCTTTGATTTAGTGGGTATTATTTTTAACATGCCCCTAAATTGAGTGAAAATGGGTTTGTGTTTCAAAATGCCAGTAAAGGTAAAAAAGGATGCCAAACTTATTCTAAGGCTCTAACATGTGGTGTGATTTTGAAAAAGATAATATTATGAATTCAAACCAAAAATTTTATATTAATTTGAGATACTTTTAAAGCATGGTCTCATAGTGTCCCCCAGTGGATTCACCATTATTCCCATCCCTATTTTTTTGAGACAGGTTAACTTGAAATGGTAAAAAAAATTGACCTAGTACGAACCTCATAAATCTCAAAAGACAAGAGGGCATTTCAAGGAATCTAAAACCAATTCTAATGATTGATTAGAAAATATGAGTTTGGTATCACAAGGTAGGTAGAGTCGCCATCCAATAGTGGTTAGAAAATATCTTGTAAGGTTGTACTAGAGAACGATCCAAAATCGTACTCTTATTATACCTTAAGTTAATATAAAATTAAAAATAAACTAATAATTTTATCCTTTTTCTCATACATATTTTAAATTAAATAAATATACTTAAACACATAGTAGCATAAAATATTGCAAAATTAGAAAGAAATTAAAGAATAAACTAAAAATAAGCATACACTAAATCAGGTTATTGCTTATTTTGGAAACTTTGGTTCCTATGTGTTATTTTTTACAAAACAAATTTTGCTTTGTTGTGACTTTTATTTAAGAAAATTGAAAACCTAATTTTTAATAAAATACCAATTTAATTAGTAGAAATCAATTTAGTCGTTTTCTTTTGATGAAGAAAACAACTTTTCTTCCTATTACAATATTTATGGGAAATACATGGAAAAAAGAAAGGAATAAGAGATACATAGCACTTGCCTAAATTACGTTCTAACCAAAAATAAAGATTACATGGAAATTATCTATAATACATTCTAATCAAAAATAAATATTACATGAAAATTTTTTGTAATAAATTCTAAAAAAACAAAATAAATGCTATAATTAAGGAAGAAAAAGCAATCATCCGTCCTTCAATATATAAAGCATTAAAATAAGAAAACAATTCAATCAAATCAAGAAAGAACTCAAAAATATATTAAATCAATTATTGACATAAATAAAATATTAACACATATACTGGAACAAATAAAATCATAAACAACAAATTTAAGAATTACTTAAGAAAAAGTCATGAAAAATAGTATATACATGAGACAAATACATATACAATATATAAATGAGAAATCCAACTATTATGTCTAATTGGTAAAAAATACATTAATTTCATGATAAACAATAGAATAAAAGAATTAAACAAAAGAAAGGAAAAAGGGATATGATATATGATGTGATGTATTAAATTATCCCATCTAACTTATAGATGGATGATAAAAGAATGTCATAGAAAATAAGAATCAAATTGCCATGCATGACTGGCAGACAACAAATTTAGACTAAAAGAAAGACTTAAATAAGAATCAAATGTGTTTGGAAGTGTTTTTATTTGTTTCTAAATGCATGCTTACTAAGAAAATTTAACCCCTTTTGATAGACATGAAGCTATCAATTTATAATTAGAGTATATAATTTTTTTCCTTTCTAAAAATAGAAAATGGTTGTTTCATGAAAGAAAATGATAGTTTTATGATGAAAATGATATCGTTTAAATTAAAACATTATATTCAAAATGGTAGGCCTATGCAAAATCAACCATTTCACAAAAATGGAAAATGAGCATTTTAGCCTAGCAAACTGCCATTTTATAGAAGTAGCAAATGGCTATTTTACTGCTCAAAGTGACATAGCTTATTTAAAAAGGTTAAAACTTGATAAAAATTCATCTCTTATGTATTTTCCTAATATTTTACTTAAGAAACTTTTATTTAACTAAAAATAATGAGATCTTTGGTCCATTGGCTCGAAATAAGAACTTTAATTGGATGACCAAGGCCTCATTATAAAAAATCCCTATCCCTCACTCATTATTAGGCAATCTAAACTCAGGAGCCTTAAGACTGAGTGTCTACAGTTGACAAGCTTAATATTGTATTACTATACTCTATCACAATTTGATCTTAAGTTCAAGGAATTAATTTTTGAGTATAAGCTATAGAACAATACTTGGGTTAAAGATTTATACAAAAAAAATTATTGGTAGAGATCTCTTTAGCAGTGCATTCCTTGTAAGAATTATAACTAAAGGTGCGAGAGCTATAATTCATCCTTAAAAAAATATGTCCAACATAACATGGATTTGTAATAATTTATCCAACATTTTTTTATTACTTCGAAGTATGGAAGAACAAAATTAGTAGAGAAAAAATTTATGGATTACCACATGACTACATTAATGCAATCTCCTTTACTACCTATTAAAATGAAAGCTTTTACAAAATTCACCAAGAATGATTTTCCTAAAGGTAATATGCTTATGCATTAAAAATTTTGATTTATTAGCTAATACTGAATTTAGAAGTTAGAGTAACACGTTGTATAATGTACAAACTCTAATTGATTTATAGGTTTAACACTAATTAAAAATAGAGTCATCATGGTCAACATATGTTAAGTCAATTGATAGAGATGTCAAGATTTCTTTCTATAAAAAATACATCCCTCAAAATGAAAGAGTGATTATACTATATAACAAAAATAATGGCTCAATGTCATGCTTGTGTCGAATGTTTAATTGTAATATATGGCTTTGTAGTTGTATGTTCATAGTGATAAAAGCAAAGAATTTGTATATAATTCTTGAGGCACTTATAAAAGAGAGATGGACCAAAGAAGAGGATGAAATATACACCTAACTAAAGAAAGTGTCATATTGTTAGGTCAAGACATGAGAAAGCACATTTCTCTTTATTGTAAAATCAATAGATCCATTTTTTTCAATTGGTATATATTAATAGTGAGAGCTATAAAAGAGTGAATCAAGAGATCATGTTAATGATATACCAACTTACTACATCTACCTCCGACACCATGTAGCCAATAACCAATTAGCTAGTTACAACCCACTAGCCAAATAAGCAAGAAAAGATTATTAGTTAATGACAATATAGATAATCAAGTTGATGGTGCTAATAACACTCACACTGGAACATGGCAAAATTGTCTAACATGCAATAAAAGAGTGCATAAAAATTAAAATGTGTTTCAATCAACTACATGAGAATAGTTGACACATTTTCAAAGGTGAAATAAATGATATCACACTTGATAAATGAATATTTTAATATCAAATTCATAGAGATGTCTTAAAATATTTTGTAACATTCTTTA
>CANXYI011200832.1:0-11376 GCA_948208565.1 Hura crepitans
TAAAAATTAAGCATTTTGTAGCAACTCAGTTCGCGACAGAACTTCGATAATTTTTATGTGGCTGCTCGGACCTCCAAAAATTATCATGTTTGTTTCCAAAATCCTCAAAAATATTCAATTAAAGGCCTACACAATTTCACAGCCTAATTTCTTCGAGAACTAGGCTAGCAAAATTTCAGTGAAATTGTAGTTCTATCGAAAACACTAAATGCCAAACGACGTCAAAAAATTGCATCATTTGGTCCAAAATTCCTTATTTAATCCCAATTGCCTACTCGTAAATTTTTGTGGCCCAATCCCTTCGATAAGACAGTTTTTAGACTGCCTGGATTTGCATGCAAAATCTCGAAAATCACGAAAATTTGCAAACGATCTCTTATTCTAAAAATTCCTTCACCATTGGACTCGGTGAGATTTTTTAGGGTTAGGGTCCACTATTTTTGGGTTTATCTGGGCACATCTCGAGTCATTCTCAGCCCGACTCGATTTAAGCCCACGACTTGCTAATGTACAGCCCAAATTAATTTATTGGTTCTATGAAAAATTTTATCAAAGACATCCTCACCCTTTTTTCCAGCTTGTGAAGTTTATTGGGAAATGTACCCTGCCTCAAGTCTTGTGCTAGTAACCCGACACACTGGATGCCCTTTTTGGGCCTCGGGCACTATTCTTGGATCCCTGGTGCATGGGTGTTACAAATTAAATTCATAGTTTTGTAACATTTTTACAAATATATATCGTATTTGCTAACAAAAGTGATGAATAAATTAACTTTGTGTTGTTCAATTGGAATGATTAATTTTGATTAATTTTTTTAGTCATTATATGTGATTTTTTATTTTTGTACCTAGTACAATTGGTCTAAAATCATTTAGATCAATTATTTTACAAAATAATGCAAATTGGTTTATCGATAAATGTTAGAGATTGGATTTTTTACATAGTGCAATTCAAAAACTCAAATTAAATACTCTAATATTTTGTTAGAATTTGTTCCTAGAATTGATGCAAATTTAATTAATTAATTGTATAATAATTAAATTTATAAATTAATTATGGGTTGGGCTAATAGTTGGAAGAAAATCAACATTTTCAAGCATATAAAGCCCGAGAATCCCAAAAATAATTATCAACTAGATTTTAAATTTTTCCTTTTTGGAAATTGTTTCTTAAATGAAAAGGATGTTTAAATGTGGATTTAATTTCACTAATTAGATTGATGAAATTAATTGCCATATTTAAAATTTCACAAAGCTATGATAGAATGGCATGTTAATTTTGAAAGACATGCAAAATAAACTAAATTCAACCAAATGGGATCCAAAAATTGCAAGTTAATTATAGGTATTAGAAATGTATGTTAAGGGTGTATATTTGGCATGATGACTACATATGGACCAAGAACAATGAAATTGACATGCATTGCATGAATTTTTTCTTTAGTATAATTTGGCATGTGTGTCCCAACCTTTTCTCTTTTTTCTCTATTGTATTTCTTTTCTCATCTAATTGCCCCTTACATGTAACATAAAGTCTTTTAATTTATATGATATGTAATTAGGTTACATAGGGTTAGATTAGGATGAAGAAATATAAGGAACAAAAATAGAGAAAAAGGCCTACCAAAAGTGACTAAGAAGAAATAAATAGAAGTGTTCTTTTATTTCTTATTAGGTTTGTAATTCATGTGTAACTACCTAGGGTCTATCCCAAATTGGTTCCCTTTAGCTCAAGGAAATCAATATACTAAAAGTCCATAACTAAATCATATATTTAATATAAGTAAATAACTTATGTATGATTTAATGAGATTAAATATGCATGTGCATGCTAAAGTAAGCAAAATCCCTTTAAATGAGCATACCCAAAGTGTACAACATGATGTGACTTAATTAGAAGAAATCCCTCAATAATATAAGACTTTCAAGACTTCTGTTAATATGAGTTAAACTAGAGTTCTCTTTATTATTAGGTTGTTAAACATACTCAAGGCCATACTACATTAAATATGTTTAAATCATATTTACTAGTTCGTCTTAACATGATTATTAGTTTGTTAAACATACTCGAGACTAATAATCATAAGGCAAGATTAGGAAAATATGTATATGATACATATGTATCAAGTGTTAATGACCTAATGATCAATAGTTGCATATGATGTAATTGGCATATAATGCCTATCATTTAGTTAACAATTGAGATTATTGAGTATACTTAAGGCATTGATCTTAACAAAATAGCTACTGGCCCACTAAGAGAGCTTTTGATGGGCTTTCTCAAATCAATTAGTTAGGGCTATAGGTTTGTAACAAAATAATAGGAGTAATGCATGATTTTAAAGACCTTAAAAATGTTGCATACATCTATATGATCATACTCTAAAATGTTTTCATTTTCACATATATCTTCACTACCATATTGCCTTCCAACATGAATTTATGCCAATATTGTCTTAAATGAGTTCAAAATCTAAGAACATTTCTCATAAGTGAAAAGGCATATATGCATTGGATATATATTTTCCACCTCATTCAATTGATGAAAATTCCAACTAAGAGTTAGAAGCTTTTTTTAAATGCATATAAGGATGGCAATATGATTGCCCTCATGACTCATAAAATTTTAAAAGAGAAGGGGCATGTGATACTTAGATGACCAATATCATCTTAGGAAATAAAAGATATCACATATCTAAGACATTATTTCATTTGAAGATAATAGAAGGCACTTCAAGAGTTGAAGCTACTAGGCCTCAATTACATAATTTTATGATATATTATAAGAGTTAATTTTATAATCATGAAAATATGGCAAATTTAATGAAGACAATTTCCATTGAGAATTGAAATTATAGTATGATTAGCTAAAAGGCCATGGAAATAGAAAGAGACTAGTCCCAAAAGTAGGAATTGAAAAAGCTTACCTTATATCTCTAATGAAAAAAAAAACATATGATGCTTAAACTTTAGGTATTAATAATATTAAGATTAATACAATTAAAGTCGATATGGACCTACGAGTATCAAATAAAGCAAGAGTTATTAGATTAGTTGTAAGAATATATCATTTGTATTTGCCATTGGGACTTGTATTGGAACTTGGTAATTATTATTTTGTTTTTTCTTTAAACAAGAACATTATTTCTTTATCTTGTCTTGTTGAACAAAATTTTGATATTAATGTTAATAAGAGAAAGGGTTCCTTAGTTTATAAAGATAATGTTATATATTGTTATGGATTTAATGTTAATGGAATTTATGTTCTTAGTAGTCAAATGGAACTTTATAACATTAATACAAAAAGACAAAAGGTCGATAACTTGGCACTATAGTTTAGGCTATATGAATGAGAAGCAAATGTCTATGTTACACAAGTCTAGTGACTTAAATTCATTTGATTGTGAATCAATTGTGACATGTGAGTCATGTATATTAGGGAAAATGATGAAGACACCTTTTAATGGAAAAGGTGAACATGCTTATGAGCCTTTGGACCTTTTACATATAGATGTATGTAGACCTATAACCACATACACAAGAGGTGGGTTTTTATACTTCGTTACATTTATCAATGATTACTATAGATATTGGTATGTTAACTTGATAAAGTACAAATTTGTAAACTTTAAAAAGTTCAAAGAACTCAAAAATGAAGTCTAAAAATAACTTGGCTAAATTATTAAAACTCTCTAATCATGTCAAGGTGGAGAAAACTTATATCTTAAATTTTAGAGTTATCTAAGAGATAATAATATATTATCCTAGTGGACTCCTTTATATATGGTAAAGCACAATGGTGTATTTTAAAGGAGACATCAAACCCTATAGAAATGGCTTAATCCATGATAAGCTTTGCAAAGTTGCCTTGATCATTTTAAGGTTATAAACTGGAAACTACTGTTTAAAAGTGATTTGATGTTACACTATATAAGCTGCAGTATAACAAGAATCCTGTTCTTTCACTTATCAAGTTATAGGGATACCTTGCATATGAAAAGAGAACAATGTTAAATAAGCTTAAAGCTAAGTCTGATAGATTCTCATTTATAGGGTATCCAAAGAAACTTTGAGATACTACTTATCTCATCTTTTAGAACAAAAGGTGTTTGTTTCAAAACATGCAGTCTTTCTAGAGAAATAGTTTCTCATGAAAGACAGTGTGAGTAAAGTTGAACCTAATGAAGTCTAAGATCCATAAATTAAAGTAGATCAACCGA
This sequence comes from Hura crepitans, assembly GCA_948208565.1. NCBI lineage: Eukaryota > Viridiplantae > Streptophyta > Magnoliopsida > Malpighiales > Euphorbiaceae > Hura > Hura crepitans. The sequence continues at coordinate 4,220 of CANXYI011200832.1, forward strand.
CTAATCCTTGTTTTACTACTTATAGTGATGAGATAATAGAAAAACCTATGGAAACAAAAGGTCCTAGATGATCTACTTAGGTAAAGACTACTCTAGAAATTTATGGATTTCTTGTGGACTAGGACAAAGAAGTAATCATAGTAGAAGACCATGAGCCCATAAGTTATGTGAAAGTCTTAAAGAGTTCAGAATCATACTCAAAGCTTAAGACTATAAAATCCAAAATGGATTTCTTGTATGATAACTTGCTATTGACCTTAGTTGATATACTTAAAGGGATAGAACACACTAGGTCCAAACAAGTCCTTTAGAAGAAGACCAGTATGGATGGTAATGTGATTACCTATAAAGCACAATTATTAGAGAATGGTTATCATCAAAGACAAGGAATTGACTTTGATGAAGCCTTTTCTCCAATTGCAATGCTTAAATCCATTCGAATTCTAATAGCCATAGCTGCTCATTAATTTTAAGAGATTTGGCAAATGGATATAAAGATAGCTTTCCTTAACAAAAAAAATTGTTAGAGGAAGTTTATATAACACAACCTGAAGGTTTTACATCCATAGATAGCATGCTGGTCTATGAAAATTCAAGATCTATTTATGGATTGAAGTGAGTTTCTTAGAGTTGGAACTTATATTTTGCTTATACAATTTAAGAGTTTTATTTCTCACAAAACATAGATGAACCATGTCTTTAGAAAATGGTCAGTAAGAGTGCAATCATTTTTCTCAATTTCATGTAGATGATATATAAATAATAGGAAATGATGTCTCTATTCTCTAATTAGTCAAGATTTGGCTAAGTAAATAATTCTACATGAAAGACCATAGAGAAGTAACCTATATCTTAGGGATTAGAATCTATAAAGATATATCCAAATGGTTACTTGTTCTTTAAAGCTATGAATCACTCTAAGAAATATTTTATTCCTATGATGCTTGCAAAATACCTTTCTAAATCTATATCTCCCAAGACATAAGTAGAGAGAAAGCATATGAGCAGGATTCTATATGATTTGATTATAGGATCCATTATGTATGCTATTTTTTATATAAGAATCGATGTAGTATTTACTCTAAGTGTCATGAGTAGATTCCATTTGAATTATAGAGAAGAACACTAAGTGTCTATCAGAAATATCTTTAAGTACTTAAGAATGGCTTATGAAGAATGAGATCAATAGGATAGTAGGCATACTGATGCTAGTTTTCAATTCGATAAGGATGATTATAAATCTCAATTTGGTTATGCATACATTATTTGTAGAGGAGCAATTATTTAGAAGAGTTCCAAATGGGATACTACTGCAGATTCTGCTGCTGAAGCTGAGTATATAGTAGCTTTTGATTCAACTAATAAAGCTATTTAGATTATAAAGTTCTTTTATGAACTTAAAGTTGTTTAAAGTATTGTTGATCCAATACCTTTGTATTGTGATAAAATAGGGCTATTGCATAAGCTCAAGAATATAAAGAAACCTATATTCCAAAAATTAAAGCTGATAAATTGACTAATAAAATTTTTATTACTCATAGTGATTTGATAATAGAAAACCTATGGAAACACAAGTTCTTAAATGATCTACAAGGGTCAAGACTATTCTAGAGAGATATGGATTTCTTGTGAACTAGGACAAAGAAGTAATCATAGTAAAGGACTATGAGCCCACAAGCTATGATAAGGTTTTGAAGAGTTTAGAATTAAACTGATAGCTTAAGGCTATAAAATCCAAAACTGATTCCCTGTATAATAACTAGGTATAGACCTTAGTTGATCAACCTAAAAGGATAAAAACCTATTGGGTGCAAATAAGTCTTCAAGAAGAAGACTGGTATGGGGGGTAATAAGAATACCTATAAAGCTCAATTGGTAGATAAATCAGTTCATATTCTACATGCCATAGCTACTCATTAAGATTAAGAGATTTGGCAAATGGATATGAAGACAACTTTCTTTAAGAAAATTATCAAAGGAAGTATATATGGCACTGCCTAAAGGTTTTATGTCCATGGATGGCAATATGGTCTACAAGCTTTAAAGGTCTATTTATGGATTAAAGCAAGTTTATGGAAGCTGCAACATCTATTTTGCTTAGACAATTAAATAGTTTGGTTTCTCTCAAAACATGGATAAACCATGTCTTTATAAAAAGGTCAATAGGAGTGAAATAATTTTTCTTGAGTTGTATGTAGATGACATACAACTAAGAGGAAATGATGTCTTTGTCCTTAAATAATTCAAGATTTGACTATGTCACTATCCTCCAATCATTTAAGATTTGTCTAAGTAAATAATTCCCCATGAAAAACCTTAGAGAAGTAACTTATACCTTAGGGATCAAGATCTATAGAGATAGATCTAAAAGGTTACTTGGTCATTAATGTTAGGGATCACTCTAAGAAATGTTTTATTCCTATGATGCATGCAAAATACCTTTCTAAATCTATGTCCGCCAAGACACATAGGAAGAGAAAGCATATAAGCAGGATTCCATATGATTCATATTGGTTTTTCTCAATCATACGTGATAGAAAAATTAAAATTTTGAGAGGGCAAAAAAGATAAAGGACCCAAATAATTTAAAATTTATCCTAAATGCTAAATCTGGTAATGTTCTATATTTACTGTAAAAAGATGACAGTAGATTCCTTCCGTGAGCTCTTATCATTGGGTTGTTGCAAACCGTAGTGATCCTCTTCAAGGAACACCATAAAGATAATAGATATAAGAAGTTTTATAAAAGATTAACTTGTTATTCTAGATGTTAGTATCAATTACAAGCAGTTGAAGGAAAAAGAAGGAAACGTGTGCTTTAATTATTCTATGTGGAAATTATGTACCAGAATGTCTCCTTATGGTGGCTATTGTAATAAGGTTTATTTATATAATAAATAAACCCTATTTAGGTCAAATTTTAACACTTAAAATTAGGCTAAAGTTGTAACACCCCCTACCCATTCTCGAAGGAAACAAACAAAGCATGCTACTTTCCATAGGTTATCCATCCTTAGATTACCCTAAGGTTCATTCATTTAACACTTATGACTTCTTCCACATTTCTATCCTGTCTTGACAAATTTGTGGTGATTACTATACAACCTTCTAATACTACCTATTTTAGTACAATAAAACACCATTTTACATCTGTTGTCTATTTTACAAAAATTTGAGAAGCATAACGGCTACCTAGGTGAAAAACTAAAAATTTTTCCTGCACAAAAAGCACTTCTATAAACATCACAAACTCAAACCCCACTTTTAGACCCTTCTGGTCCTCCAAATCAGTATCAACCACAATCACACAGTAGTCTCAGGGTCTCAAACCCATAGTTATTCAACAACTAGATAGGCATATACTTTCATCTTAAGTTCAGACTTACACAAATCATATAGTTTATTATATAAGCATCCATATATGTATCCATAACATATATCAACTATCTATTCCTAAATCCCAATATACATGAGTGCTTTTTTATATCATAACTAATAGAGTATAGAAATATATACCAAAAGAACTTAGCAGCAGCTACATTGCACTGGATGAAGCTAAACAACTACCCATCTAAGACCTACACATCAAAACACCGACATACTAAGTATACACTCAATAGTGGAATTATCATAATAAATGCATGTCATGAATGCAAAGACACATATGAGGTCACATGTATAAATAAATAGACACTACAATAATTTCTATGTAGGGTTATCAAGTCATATACCAATTATGTGTTATATCTTATCGTGCCTTGTCATGCAAGTAACTAGTTCATATTCCATCATGTCAGCTTAATTATTTAAATCCATGTGTTTATTCACTTGCCATTATTGCTAGTTAAGTAGTGTTATATTTATTTAAGTGTAATACTATTCAAACCCATGGCAAATAGACTACACTTTAAGATACCAGATAGCAGGATCTATGCTGTGCAGTGGCCCATATTTTAGGCCTTAGTAGCTGCACCTACCTGGTCTAATAGTAGGGATTAGTTCACTGGAACCTCCCAATACCAAACCAGTAGATAGTAGGGATTAGTTCGTGGACCTCCCAATATCTGTAAGTGGGATAGCAAGGATCAGCCCCATGGGACCTCTTAATATCTACAAGTGTGATAGGAAGGATTAGCCCCGCGGGACCTCCCAATACACCAAATCAACATCTCCACTACTACACTAGTGGATTGTATGGATCAGTCTCATGGGACCTCCTAATATGCATATAATGCCAATAGGTAATAGGGATCAGCCCAGGTGGACCTCCTAATACTTGAGTGTGTAGGGTTCATCCTCAAAACCTCGGCAATTGCACCTGCCATCATATCAAACAACAATGGCCCTAGAAGGACTTGCTTGCCTAGTAGTTGCTAATTCTCTAGTTGACCGGTCAACCTATCCAATGGGTGTCTAACTAATAGGCCTTATCACACTTTATTATTTAGTTATACAGTTATTACTCATTTTTAGCTTATGTCATATCACTAACAACTTATATTTTCATTTCTAGTACATTTATGCACTTTTTCCCAATTTAGGTCGTTTACTGCAAAATCACTATTTATTTAGTCATTTTTACTTAGGTTACTATTCATTTGGTCATTTTTCAAAGTCATGCTTTCTATATACCCTTTTCATGCCAACCATGCATTCCTCATTCCTCTACCCAATATGTCTCAATATCCTCAGGAGTTCGTTCATTATACTTATGCTATTATTTATACACATACAATCACCATTTCATATGCCATTTCCAATATCACCATTACATATCATTTTAGGTTACCATTTCTCAAATTACCACTCAACACATCTTGTTATTTGCATTTACATTGCTAGCATGAATTTTCCATCTCATTTCCATGCCAATGCCTTACATAGCATGCCATACACATGAATACACATGACATCCCTTACATGCATACCATTCAGCTATACATAGCACACACACATACACTAGTTTTCTCTCACCCAAATCATGCATATGAGGCTATTTTCATGCCATTGACACAATTATACCATGCATTTACACCAATTCCATGCCTTACCCTAACTTTTACCATTTCTATACATATGTATACATACAAAATCATGCAAAACTACATGGCTTGCATTGATTGAGTCAAGTCCACATACCTAGGTTTGAAAAACACCCCTTTCTCCACCACTTCAAGGTATTTAATGGTGTTCTCCTTCAACACCTTCTCTTTGACCTAAACATAATGAATTTCATCCTAGAAAAATTCCTAAATATTCTATACAACTCTAAATTAAAATCTAAAACCATGGAATTTCTTAAAATTACCTAAAATAAAAATAAAAAAATTGAATTAAATCACTTGCACCCAATTTTGTCACTATTCACCTTAAGTGAATTCCTCTCTTTCCAAGCAAGATAAGGTGAAAATTCCACTTGATTTAGCTTATATGGATCATGAAGGGTCAAAAAGCATATAAAATTTGTGAATTTTGGTGGTGTGTGGGAGGAGAGAGAAAAAGAAAATTGTTGGAGGGCTTTCTTTGGGAATGGCATTGATTTTAGGGGTTAAGGAGGAAGAAGATGACCTTTACACATGTGAGTCCCTCACATGTGTAAGGCCTTCTATATGGGGAAGGGGGATGGCTTAGATCGCAACACATGGCAATCTAATGATCTATTTTCTCTTGATTTTCATTTAAACTTTAGAAATTCATAGTAATTTCTCTAAACCCCCAAAAATAGCCATTTCAATTTTAAAAACCCTTGATTAGTGTCATTGAGAGACTTGTAAAATTTTAAGTCAAAATTCCATTAGCAACTATAGTTAATATTCACTTGTTAAAAAAATATTCCAAATAAATATCTGAGGATCTAAGAAAATTAAAATTCATTCATCACCATATAGATTGAAATTTTTAAGGTTCAAGGTATGATATTTCTGAGTCTGTCTAGGCACATCCCGAGGCTGTCCTGACACAATGTCATTTTATGACACTATTCATTAGTTATTAACTCGAAATGATTTATTAGTTCTACTAAAATTTTAAATTATTTCATTTTGTCCATTTTCTGGCCCATTAAAGTTTTATGACCAATACACCCCTTTTTGGCCTTACTAAGGTGCCTGACTACAAGGAGCACTATTCATGCCACGAAAGTACTGTTCATGAAACTTTGACTTACGGGCATCATAATTCTTCCCCTCTTAAGAAATTTTGTCCTCGAAATTACCTATTATGAATAGATGCGGGTATTGTGCCTTCATATGCTCTTCACTTTCCCACATGGCTTCTGTGGTATTGTGGTGTCTCTATAGCACCTTTACTAGTGTGATTGACTTGTTTCTCAGTTGCTTTACTTCTCTAGCAAAGATTTGCAACGGTTCTTTTTCATATGTTAAGTTAGGTTGTACTTATATCTCCTCTGTGGCTATCACATGTGATGGATCCAATCAGTATTGCCTTAACATTGATACATGAAATACCTCATAAATTTGTTGTAGCTTAGAAGGCAATGCCAATCTATATGCCAAAGGTCCTACACATTCTATGATCTCATAGGGACTAATAAACCTAGGACTGAGTTTCCCCTTTTTACCAAATTTGAGCATCCTCTTCCGCAGCGATACTTTCAAGAACACCCATTCACCGATTTCATACTCAATATCTCTCCATTTTAAAATTGCATACGATTTTTGTAAGTCTAAGGTGGCTTTTAGCTCATCTTTTATAATCTTAACCTTCTCTTCCATATCTCTGATCAAGTTGGATCCCATAATCTTACCTTCTCCCATTTTACTCTAATAAAAGGGGAGTTTTACACCTTTTACCATATTGTGCCTCATAAGGTACAGTTCCTAAGCTTGCTTAATGGCTATTGTTATAAGCAAATTTAGCTAATGACAAATACTAATCCCAGTTACCTTTGGACTCTATTGCATAGTTGCATAGCATATCTTTCAATACTTGTATCACTTGTTGTAATTGTCCATCCTTTTGAGGGTGAAATGTTGTGCTATATGTTAGTTGAGTACCTAATGCTTCCTACAGCTTTTTCCAAAATTTGGAAGCAAACCTCGAGTCTCAATCTAAAATGATGGCTATTGGAACTCCGTGTAACTGTACAATCTCATTAATATAAAGTTGAGCTAGCTTCTTTAAGGAAGAATCCATCC
>CANXYI011200906.1:0-12505 GCA_948208565.1 Hura crepitans
ACACCTATCTTATTTACACTATTGTCTTTATAACACCTAAAAACAAAAAACATCTATCACAGAACAAAAAAACATAAAATATATATATATATATATATATATATATATATATATATATATATATATATATATATATATACACATTTATGCATACATACATACAAGTGCTAATAAAAAATGCTTACATATATGTAATATGCATTGGAATATTTAATAAACCTTTTTTAAACTCGATAACATCTCATGTATTTTAAATTACATGTATGTGTCCAATTCACTTAGCATTTAAGCTGCATTTAAGAAAACATTTTCCTATGGATAATAGGGATGGACGGCTAGTACGACCTCTATGAACTTGAAGGTCTGTCTATAAACATAAATCTTAAGATGAAGTATATCATAAGACCCATAGGTCAATATAACATGAGACTTATAGATCAAATAGGTCATAAGTCTAAGACTAAGAATATCTTAAGCTAAAGACATATCATATCATAATGGCTAGTACAACCATTTATGAACCCAAAGTTCATCTACCACTATGGATCCAATGATAAAAAATATATGCGTTTGGGTTAGACTAAAAGTGGATCGATAGACCAAATACATAGAAGCACCTTAGTGCCTTAGCAGCTATTTACTATACCCGTAGTTGACTGATCAACATATCTATCTAGGTTATTTACCTATAAAGGCTACTTCACCATTATATTATAAGTTAGAGTAAATTTTAAAAGTTTCTTTTTTATCAATGAATAATCAAATGGGAGATGTTCATTAAGTTTTATCGAGTTAACATTTTCCTCGCATGAAATTTAGCACACATTACTAATACGTCAAGATAATATTTCATATACATCATATGCTCAAGCACTATGATATGAACACATGGCACTTTTAAAACATAACAACATAAGCTTAAGCCCTCATGACATATCATGTGCAATATGCACACTCATCTCGTGTTATAAACTAGGATCTTGACATAATGGTGCTTTAAGAATTTGGCCATATTAACAAAGTAACCATGCCTTACTCATAACTTAAATCATGTGACTTCACCCATATCATAACCATATGTAACATACTTTAAATACATGACAAGAATGCAATCAACCTAACACAAACTAAACCAAGGATCATTAGTCTTCCTCATATAAAATATCTTTATACACCAAAACATTATGGATCTTATCATTACGCGCGTAGACAAACATTCATACCACTAGCTATTTTACCATTACACACTTTTATAAGCATCATATGGTTTCATACATTAAATCTCTTAACTATAACTTAGTTATTCATATAAACTCCATACAAGACTTACATATCTCAATTCTAACATATTTCTCATGCATCCTTCTTAAGCCATCTTTTATAGTATAATATGTTCATTTTACATTTCGTATAAATTTTGATTAATCACTATTTTGTTAAACAAAATCTTATTCATGTTCTCATTATTTGGATACATTATTCATTTAGCAAGTATTAGAGCTTTTAGGTAGTTCAAAATTCCTGAGCACTTAATGATAGTGATAATCACCTCAAATTTCCATTATAATAAGTATACATGCATAAATACATGTCTCTCTATGTCGATATCATACCATAAAACATTTCAATGTAAGTGTGACACATATATGATGCAACACCCCTACCAGAATATAATTGATAGTTTTGGGAAAGGGTTATGACTACTATGCCTAACCTTTAAACTATACAACTTCTAAAAGCAAATCTATAAAACTTCCACCCTTATTTTTGACACCTTTAAACTATACAAGTTCTAAAAAAAATCTACAAAACTTCCACCCTTATTTTTGACATAGTTGCCACCTATTATGAAAAGTTTAAGAACATGTAACAACCAAAACTGATTAGGCAATTCTAACTCATAGGTCACTACATCTATGTAAACTCAAGGAGACAGCTAATTTGTTTTCAATGAGGGATAAGGTTATTCAGGGTTTTCTAGTTCTTAAAAAAGACATATCTCATAGCCTACTAGCTCATGATTGACTCAATCTTATACACATCACTCCAGAACATATGCATATATCACTTATAGCTTATTACACCTTAGAGAAGAGGGCATCCACATGCCTTATATAAACAACTAGTTTATAACTGCATATACTCATAACTACTTTATATCTATATACATCCTTTCTAATCACTGACTGTAAATGCCATTTACATACTAAAAATCAAAAACATAAAAACAAGGGTTAATATAATAGGACTATGATACTTGAAACTTGATGCTTGCTCTCCTTAATAAAGATAAACTATGCATCCAACTCACTTTGCACCTTTAGTCTCTTGTAACCAGTGTAAGGAAAAACCAATGCACCAAGCAAGTATGCTTAGTGGTCCTCTAGTATGTCCATATCTCACAATGTATAAACTAGATGGAAAAGTTAAAGTAACATACATAAGGTAATGTGGGGTCTTATGTGGGATACCTAAATGCATATAATCTATATCTTAAAATGGAACATAGTTCTTACCTTATGACATAGGTGAAATGATTATGGGTCTATGCTAGTTTATCATGGCCAAGGATAGTCACATGATATAGTTATAAGGAATGTTCACTTGTGATTCTACCTGTATAAATCAACATGCTTTATTAAACATGCCTTATTGTGTTATTTAGCTATAATTGAATTCAATTGTAGTGCAACTATTCTAATTACATGATGACTAAGTATATAAAGGTACAAATCTAGTTTTACTAGTTGTGTGGGTGTGCAGGTGTCTATTGCTTATAATGAGTTCATTCTTGTACAAGTTATTGCATGTGACAACTTAAGAATTTCTTTAGCTTTATTCTAAATTTCATCATTTTAATATGTTATAGAGCCGTAGGTAATACCCTCTAAGAATAAACCAGAGAAAGGGTAAGTGGGCTAATAAACTGATAATTATAAGCTAATAAATATATGTAAGCTGATGAATATTTGTGACCTCAGCCACTGTCACTACAAATAGCTTATATGGCACTGGTGCCAAGCTATAAACTATTATGGATCTGCATAATATCCCTCTCTAGCATGCCAAAGCTACCTTAACTTGGTTTTTATAAGGTTTACCTAAGGCTCTTGACTTTAGACTCAATCTTTTAAATTCAGTTGTATTATATGATATGCATAATATTTTCATCCTTTAAGGTAGTGTAATCACTTTCTCTTAACTTGTTATATTTGATTGACTAATATTTCTGAGACTAATAGCATTATTTTAACTATAATACAGTATCTTACTTTTGGTAGTCCTTTATAAATCTAACTTTTCATTTCTATAATTTAGTTTCTAAGATATTTTCTTAGTTCACTTATATGTCTTCCCTGCTAACTAATAATTAGCTAGTGAGCATGCCATATGTAAGTACATGGGGTGTCTTGAAGATCTATGCAACTGACAAAGCCCTAATTTTATAATTTAAAAGCCCTAATTTTATAATTTAATTACTTGTTTATTTAAAGTATGCACAATAAGGTAAACCTAAGTATGCTGTTCATATATAAGTGCTTAAGAATGCATATAGGTTTGATATCATTATGTGAACATATAAGCAGAGAAATCAACTAATTTATCATTATAGAAATGATTTAATTACTATAGGTAGATGACTCAAGGTATATTTTATTTGTGAGACTAAGAAATAACAAAACACATATGTTATGAGAATGTCCATATCATTGCTAAATTATTTCAAAAGGCATTTGCCCAACATTTTTATACAACTACCCATATCATGTAGCTAAGTTACTATATTAATATCAAATGACTGACTCCTTAGCATACCGAGGTCCCACTCATCTAGTGCCTTTATATGGCTAATTCTTTTGATTAATACAACATACATTCATCTTGTAAGCATAAATGACTAAGGCATTATAAAAAAGAGCTAAGATAACTTGATGCATTAAACTCATACATAATGTGAGGTATAACCATGCATGAGTGGTAACTGTACGGGCATGACCAATTTATCACATCTATTTTATATTGCCTAGTTTTATAACACAAGTTTGACATAGAAAACAACTTTTATTTTAGCCAGCGTAGGTTAAGTAACCTTGATTGAAACATACACTATACATTAGTTCAATTATGTCATTATGTTGTTTTCATTTGCTAGTTCATATTTATTCACAATGTTATTTTTCCATGACCACTCTATTCATACTGAGATGGGCATGAGTTGTATATGGTGAAGTATCTCTAAATCTCAAAAAAATTTGATCTCATTTCTTCGTGATGATTTCTTAATATATTTCTTACGTAACATTCTTCCTTATTAATATGCCACTATTAATGAATTATAAGCTAGTTGCTAATTTGCATAATGCTTGTCTTACTTTAACTAATGCATTACATTGCTTGAGTATACATGACTTATATATTGCAACTAATGCTCTTATGACATGAAGCATATCCCCTGATGGCTAACTAGATACATTATTTAGGCATGAGGCATAAAAGCATACATATAGATAACATGCTACTTCGAATCTTATATTGTTCTAGATTTTAGACACAACTAGTATAGAAGTCTTTGTTCCCTTTTAGACTAAGTTTAACTAAATGACATGTAAGATTAATTTTATCTAAGAGATTTGGAGATAAGGGGGTACATACCTAATATCTTTAAGTCTATGTATGCCAACATTCTCATGTTCTCATTTCTCTTGTTTGGAGCTGGGTTCCTCCTGCTTTGATCATTAAGTCTATCTATTGTGTATTATGATGAATTTTGATCTTGGGCAAGATCACTCAACATAATATCTTGTGTCCTCCTTAACATCCTTTCATAATTAGCTACCCAAAAACCTTGTTCAACCTCCAATTACTTTTCCTCTAATGTCCACCCTTAAGTTTTCTGGTTCAATCTCTTTCATTTATAGGCAAAACCCTTCATTTGGCTTGCTATGGTGAAATCGTTATTGAATACTAGGAATATGACTCCTTATTACAGCAAAATTTAAGAGTTAAAGGTACTTAAAATTCACATTTAAGCAATCATAGACCATCATCTTTGATTCCCAAAAATTTGAGCTCTCTTGGTTAAATTCTCGATTTAAAAAATATTAACATGAACTCTCTTTTTTTTAGTTATCCTATTTTCTCTTCAGTTTGCTGCCTTAAACAACTCTTACATCTGGTTAAATTTCTTAAAAAATTCTCACCTTTCTTTTATACTAGATTAAGGACACTCATTAATTTCAGCCATTGCTACATTTGTAACATCAAGGAGTCGAACTTACCATTCTATAGTAGAATGCAATATGCAATTTCACATTGCTACAAGTTCTCATTTGGCAGTAGCACTTTTGGTCTGTAATTCCTACTGAATAATAACACTGGTTTCGGGTTCTACTGCAATGACTTTTGATTTCTAAACCTCAATATCTAGTACAAATTTAAATTCTGAAAGGAAACTTTTTAGCAGTGACACTACAAGCGCAGCTCGTTCCTTCTTTGCAACCCAACTTCAACCCTTCAAGGATTATTTTAGCAAAACCTAGATTGTGTTAGTCACTACATCATCTTATTTACACTTACTATGACTATCACTCATGCCAGGGTCTTAATTTCACAACCAATTACTACTACTCTTCCTTTTCCTTTATTTCATTCGTCTCTTTTTTTCTTTGATTTTTATACTCCTTAGGTTTGATACAATTGCTGAAACCTAAAAAAAAGAGTCTTGATTACATAACCCCTCAATTTTTTCTCTCAATATTTTTTAAATTGGCATTCTTCTTCTCTAATTCAAAGGAAATTTAATCTGCATTATATACCAATTCCTTATGGTAGTTGTTTCTTTCCCCTTATCCCATTTGCCTCTTTCATTTTTCTAATTTTCCCCTATTTTTCCTTTCTTAGTTCTAGCTATCACCAAGCTTCCTTAATATAATTAACCAACATTGCTAGGTCATTAAAATGTATATATGTATACAGAAGGATCCTCTTCCATTAAAATTTTTAATTCACACTACCATTTTAAGTTAATTTCTTATTTTTATTCACTCTCTCAAATTAATTTCATACATCCCTTTTACCTTGAATTCCCATGCAATTGCAATTAATCAAATAAGCAAAATACTTATTAATTCTAAAGTATTACAGGTGTTACAACTCTCCCCCACTAAAGCTATTTCATCCTCAAAATAAAGTTACATACTTAAAAAAAATAAGTGGGGGTTCTATCATCGTATGAATGTGTCAGTTCATCATTTAATCTATCATAAATGACCATTTATGGGCATGCTTGATATTTACTATTACAAGCAACTTTGCTATAGAAAAATACTTTTCCAACTTCCTACAAGGTTTAGCAAACATCCTTTGAGTATATCTTTAAATACTTGAATTACCCCTTCTTAAGTGTCCTCCTTCTTGGGGTGAAATGTCATACTAAATTATAGCTTAACTTCCAATACCATAATGGTTTCCTATCAAGCCATGCGATGAACCTTAGATCCCTATCTAGAAGAATGGGTATGGGAAATCCCTATAGCTACACCACCTTCCCAACACATAGTTCAGTTAACTTGTCTACAATATAGTTTATTCTCACTAATAAAAACTAAATATATTTAATTAATTAATCATCTATTTATTAATCTACATTGCTTTTCCTAAAGAAGGATAAGCAATCCTATCATTGTGTTTATAGTGTCTAATTCCCCATTCCACTTTGGACCTCTAACCATTTGCAATATTTTGAGGCATACTTGATGTTTAACTCATCGTTTTAGTATTCCATATTATTGATATACTTTGTAATGCCCTTGTTTCTTAGCCACCAATAAAATGCTTTGAAATCATTATACATATTAACTCCTCTTGAGAGCAATATACAAAAACTATCAAGTGCCTCTCATAATGTCTGTGCCTTTAACTTCTGATTTTATAGTTTTAAAAATTAGTTATAGTAATACAAACACTCTTCAAGTCATTTAACTTGATATTCCCAGTTCCCTCTTTCAAGAACTTTAACTTACAATTAAGTTATTCATCACTCTTTACATGACCATAATTTCTTGTTCAAGTATCCACCACTACCTTAAATGTTTCCAAATGCTGCTCGTTTATGTTCCTTTATCCTTCGACAATCTTACCTCTAACTATTATTTTGGATTTTAGCTCTTATTAGGTGAGAAAACACTTAAGGCACTTATAATTAGTATAAATGTTATAGTCTTGCTCGTACAGATACCATATTTGATACGCTAAATCAAGGAATATTATTACATGCTTTACCTCACAAGTAGGATAATTTGGTTTACATGCCTTAGGACTATTATGATATATCTTCAACCACATATTCTTTCTACATCAATACACATCATGATTCGATACCTAACATGTCACTATACATCACACACCTCGTATCCAAAGCTAGTTACAAAGTACTGAGGCATTTATCTATGCTACTTTGATTAGTGAAATTTATCTTGACACTCATCAATCAACTTTAGTTACCTCTTTTTTAAAGCCATTGAATAAGAGATACTATTGTTAAAGAAAATCCCTTAACAGGACTCCTGTAATAGCTAGGCAACCCTATGAGTCTTTACTCTTTATAACATTCTTTGGTTTCTTTCCTATTATAGCCCTTATTCTCTTTGAGCCTTTTCTAACCTCATCAATTATCTCTACACGGCCTCAAATGACTATTGCTTTTAAATCAAAATCATGCTTATTTGACTTTGTATGCCCCTGTCTTTCCTTTAGGGTCTATAACATCAATCTAGCTTACCCACCATACTTTTTCTCATTTAAAGATAAATATGAATATCACCATAATATTCACTAGATACTCTCTATATAAAGGATAACCGTGCATTTCCTTTGGAATCCCATAAAAAGATGTTCATGTTCTTACTCTATTGACACTATATTCATACTAGCATACAACCTTATTTTTAGGTATGCTGTAACCATTTTAGAACCTCTATTGAAGATCAAAACAAATATTAATGTTTATGAGATCTTCACTTCTTTCCCTCTTAAGATATATGCCCCTATTTACCACTTATTGTTAGAAGTTGTTGTACAACTGCTAAAATTGAGGTGGGAGAAAAAAGGGTGAAGTAGTAGTGCTAGCTAGATTTTAGCTTTAACATTCACTTGAAATTCCCTATGATGTTCCAAGAAAGGCCTCTTGAGCTAGGGGTAGGCTAGGTGTTCATTTCTAGAGGTAGCATTAAAGAAAAGATATGACTTCCCTCTTTTACTAATCTATCCAAAATTCTATAGAAGAAAGGGGGACATCCTCCTTTATACCTTAAACAATTCAATTAAGCAAGCATAAACATTAAGCCCTAAGAATAACCCCATTTTATAATTGGCATGTACATATGACTTCAACTTAGGACCATAAGACTTGCTCTAATATCACCACTTTAACACCCTTACCATAAAATAATTGGTATTTCTAGAGGAGGGTTACGACTACTATACCTAACCTTGAAGCTACATAACTTTTAAAAAGAAATCTACAAAACTTCTTCCCTTAATTTTGATATAATTCCCACCTATTATGAAGAGTTTGATAACATGTAAAAACTACATCTGATCAGGAAATTCTAACTCAATGGTCTATAAACCTATGTAAACTCAAGAACACAACTAATCCATCTTTCATGAGGGAAGAGGTTAATTAGGCTTTTCCTATTCTAAAAAAAAGACATATCTCATAGCCTACTAGCTCAATGCTGACAAAATCCTGTACACATCACACCAGAACATATGCACACATCACTTATAGCTAATTTTACCTTAGAGAAGAGGACATCCATATGCCTTATATACATAATTGGGTTATAACTACGTATTCGAATAACCACTTTACATCTATATACATCCTTTCCTATCACTGTCTACACTTGCCGACTACATACTTAAAATAAAAAACATAAAAAACAATATATAATAGAAGGGGCCTTCGCTATTTAAGACTTGATGCTTACTCTTTTTAATAAAGATAAACTATACATCCACCTCACTTGACACCTTCAGTCTCCTATAACTTGTGCAAGGTAAAACCAACATGGTGAGCAAGTATGCTTATTAGTACTCCAGTATATCTGTATCTCACAATGGAAAAATTAGAGGCAAATTTTATAATAGCCTACATAAGGTGACATAAGGTCCTATATGGGCTACCTAAATGCAAATAATCTCAATTTTACAGAGGAACATACTTCTTACCTCATGACATGTGTAAAATAATTATGGGTATGTGCTGGCTTATAGTAGACAAGGTGAGTCACATGATGTAGCTATGAGGAATGTTCACTTACCTATGATTCTACCTATATAAATCAACATGCTTTGATGAACCTACCTCATTGAGTTATTTAGCTATAATTAAATGCAATTGTAGTGTAACTATTATTATTACATGACAATTGACTATATAAAGGTACAAATCTAGTTTTATGGATTGCATGGGCTTGCAGGTGTCTATTTATTATCGTGAGACAACTTAAGAATTTCTTTATCTTTATTGTAAAATTTATCATTTTAGCTTGCTCCGGAGCAGTAGTTAATACCCTTATAGAATAACCTAGAGAAAGGGTAAATATATCAATAAGCTGATAATTGTAAGCTAATAAATATTTATAAGTAGATGAATAATTTTGGTCTCAACCACTATCACTATAAATGGCTCATATGTCACCGGTGCCAAGTTGTAAACTTTAAAAGACCTGCATAATATCCCTTTATGGCATGCTAAAGCTAGCCTAACTTAGCTTCTATAATGTTTACCCTAGGCTTTTAACTTTAGACTCAATCTTTTATATTCAGTTGTATTATAAGATTTGCATAATATTTTCATCCTTTCAGGTTGTGTACTCAACTTCATTTAACTAGTTATATTTGATTGACTAATATTTTTTTGAGATTGATAGCATTAGTTTAACTATAATAGAGTTTCTTATATATGGTACTCCCTTGTAAAGCTGACTTTTTCATTTTTGTAACTGAGCTTTTGAGATATTTTCTTAGTTCACTTCTATGTGTTGTTTGCTAACTAAATAATTAGCTAGTGAGTATGTCACCTATATGTACATAAAGTGTGTTCAACATCAATCCAATTGACAAAACCCTAATTTTATAGTTTAATTACTTATTTATTTAAAATGTGTATAATAAAGTAAACATGACTATACAATCCATATATAAATACTTAAGAATGAAATTATGTTTGACATCATCATGTGAACATATAAGTAGAGAAGTTAGATAATTTATCATTGCAGAAATGATTTATTTACTATAGGTAGATGACTCAAGCTAGATTTTATTTGTGAAACTAAAAATTAACAAAACACTTATGTTATGATAATATCCATATCACTATTTAATTATTTCATAAGGCCCTTACCCAACAATCTTATACAACTGCATGTCTTGTAGCTAAGTTACTATATTAAAATTAAATTACCAACTCATTAAGATGCATAGGTCCCACTTATCTAGTGCCTTTATGTGGCAAATTCCATTAACTAATACAACATGCATTTTCATTATAAGCATAAATGACTAAGGCATTATAG
Organism: Hura crepitans; assembly: GCA_948208565.1. Classification (NCBI taxonomy): domain Eukaryota; kingdom Viridiplantae; phylum Streptophyta; class Magnoliopsida; order Malpighiales; family Euphorbiaceae; genus Hura; species Hura crepitans. Next base: position 10,587 of record CANXYI011200906.1, read on the forward strand.
AAATGAGCTAAGGCATCTTGACACACTAATCTCATACTTAATGTGAGGTGCAACCATACATTAGTGGTAAATGTGTGGGTTCGATCAATTTATCACATCTATTGTATGTTACCTGGTTCTATAACCCAGGGTTGACATAGAAAACCATTTTTATTTAAGCCAACTTAGGTTAAGTAACTTTGTTAGAAACATACACTATACATTAGTTATGTTATGTCCTTAAGTTGTCTTTATTTTCTAGTTCATGTTTCTTCGCAATGTTATTTTTTCATTATCACTCTATTGATAGTATAATGTTCATGAGTTTTATATGGTGAAGTATCTCTAAATCTCAAAAAAAAACTCTAATCCCTATTCTTTTTGATGATTTTTTGATATATTTCTTACATCACTTTATTTCCTACTAATATGCCACTGTTAATGAATTATCAACTAGTAGCTAATTTGCATGATGCTTGTCTTACTTTGACTAATGGATTTGTGTTGCTTGAGTATATGTGACTTATATATTATAACTAATGGTCATATAACATGAGGCATATTCGTAAGTAGCTAATTAGATGTAGTATTTAGGCATGAGACATGAAAGCATACACATAACTAACATGCTACTTCAAATCTTATATAGTTGTGGATGTCGAATATAATTAGTATAGAAGTCCTTGTTCACTTTTGTACTAACTTTAACTAAATAACATGTAAGATTCATTTGATCTAGGAGATTTTGAGATAAAGGGGGTAAATAATTGATATCTTCAAGTCTATACACGCCAAAGTTCTTATTTTCTTCTTTTTTTTGTCTAGAGTTAGGTTCTTCCCACTTTCATCATTAAGTTTTTCTGTTGTGTATTATGACCTATTGTGATCTTGGGTAAGACCACTCAGCATAGTATCATGCATTCTCTTTAGCATGCTTTTATAATTAGCTATCCAAAAAGCTTTTTAAGCCTTTAATTTCTTTTCCTTACTATCCACTCTTTAGTTCTTTTAGTTCGATCTCTTTCACATGTAGCCAAAACCTTTCATTTGGTTTGCTCTCATGAAATCACTATTGAATACTAGCAATATAACTCCTTAACACAACAAAATTTGAGATCTAAATGTACTCAAAATTAACATTTCAGCAATCATAGACCTTCAATGATTCCAAAAAATTCAAGTTCTCTTAGTTAAATTCTCGGTTTAAAAATATTAACATGAACTCCCTTTTCTTTTTTTTCTTCCTAGTTTTTACCTTCTTTTGTCTCTACTGCATTAAAAAACCCTTAAATCTACTTAAATTTATTATAAAATTCACACCTTTCTTTTATACGAGATTAGGGCCACTCACTGCTTTTAGTCATTGCTGCATTTACAACATCAAGGAGCTAAAATTACCATTTTATAGTGGATTACAATTTAGAGTTTCTCATTTACCAATAGCACCCTTGCTCTATAATTCCTACTGAACAATAACATTGCTCTCGGGTCCTAATGTAATGACTTATACTTTTGGAGCCTTGATTTTTGTTAAAAATTTTTATTATCAGAGGAAACATTTCAGTAGTAGCCCTATAAGGTCAGCTCGTTCCTTCCCTATAACCCAACTTTAATGCTTTAATGATTATTTTAGTAGAAGGTGGACAACATAGGTCACAACATCATATTATTTACACCCACTATGGTGGTTCCTTATATAGTGTAGACTATCACTCAAATCAAGGTCTTAGTTCTATAATTAGTTGCTAATGCTATTAGTTTTCCTATATTTCATTTGTCTCTTTCTTCTTTGATTTTCTACTCTTTGGGTTAGATGTAGTTGTTGAAACCCTAAAAAAAGAGTCCTAATTACATAACCCCTCAATTTTTTCTCTCAACCTACTATAAATTGGCATTCATCTTTTATAATTTGAAGGAAATTTGATCCCCATAAGATACAA
>CANXYI011200944.1:0-10538 GCA_948208565.1 Hura crepitans
AAATAAACAAAGTGCAAATAATTGTTTTGGAGTTTACCAAAAAAGAAAAATTTCACATGGAAATTTTATTGGACATTCCCCTTTAATGTAATATAAACACTATGACAAATGGTTTCAAGAATTAGGAGTTGTTTAAAATGGTGATCCTTCTTTGGTAAGATAATATGATCAAATGTTATTGTTAAAAAGCCATGTACAATATCATAAGGGTAATAAAGGTCATTCGCACTTTTTTATTTTTTTTTCTAAAAAAGTAAAGCATTAAAATTTTAGTTTAGTTATTATTCTTGATCAAGCTAGTTTTAACTTAAAGTGCAAATGAAATAAGTTATTTATGCTAAGCTGACTGTAAATCAATTAGTTAAATGAGTTAGTTCATTTTCTCTTTATTTTGTTATCTAGCTTATACTATAAATTTTTAGCTTATTAGGCCTAATGAGATGAGTTGTTATTTTTACACATTGTTATCATGGTATCAAATCATTCATTCTTTTACTACATGATTCCCTTGAAAGGTATCAAAGCATTCATTCCTTTACTACGTGATTCTCTCTTTTCAAGATCGACGGCTACCAAAAGTCTCTTTCCTAATTTTTTTTATTATTTTCCCTTCCCTTACAATTTCACTTGGCTTCATTTTTTTGACAACTTTTTTTGTTTAATCCTTGAGCTTTCTTTAATAGTAAACCATTCCTTCGACTTCTTTTTACCTCTACCCAATCTTTGGTACTCGTTTCTCTTATTTTAATAGAGACTAATTTTCACTCTTCGTGTCCTTCAATGCGATGAGCCTTAAAGTCAAAAATCGAAATTGCATAATGAGGATGACCCCTTGTTTGTAACTTGGGATTAATGCCATATCGCGATTTATCAAAGGATTACTAACTCTGTTTCCCTAAAAATTATGAAGAGCATCATTTTCTTTGTGACCACGATTGAAATGTGGCAAGATCTCTAAGATCAATTTGCATAAAAGGACTCCATCAGTATCACTGATTTGAAGTTCAAAATTGTAGCTTTGACTAAAGGTTATCTCTTTGTCACTGCTTATCACACTTTATTTCAACTTCAGCTAAATGTTCTAATGTTGTCTTATCTCACTCCTTAAAACCTACTCATGCTATGACTTGCATTGTTGATCCCGGTGCCTTCAATTTATATGCTATAATGAACCATTTTTCAGGTCTTTCAAACTAGTAAAACACATGACAGTCAAGTTGCTTAACATAATGCCACAATACTAAAAACTAGAGTTGCTCAACTAAATGAACACTTAAACTAAGTAGAGTGTTATACATCCTATCTTTCACTTACAATCTCATCTGCATTAGCGAACTTGCCATTGAGATGAAGTGTCGCTGCATTTTCATTGACCATTATACAAGACAATATTCAATAGAGGATGAGTGGTTCAGCTAAGTATGAGGCTTATATCACTTATATCTCTTTAACACTCAGCCATATGAATCACACTTCACCAAAATTTTAGTCAATTTTATTAATGCAAATAAATCTTCCTTTGACTTATGACATTACAAGTTAGGCCGCCCTTTTTTAGGAGGAATGAATGAAATAAAAAGACATGTTCCTACTATCAATATTCTTGATAAATGTATCTATAATGTTTTTCATTTAGCAAAGCAAATTTTTCACTAAGTAAATCTATTTCTGAATAATGCTGTGACTTGGTTCATGTTGATATTTGGAAACCCACTATTCCCATCTATTAATAGTGTTAGATATTTGTTAAATATTGTAGATGATTTTTCCCATTTTACTTGGGGATATTTAATGAAATAAAAATTTGAGGTATGAGAGTTGTTAGACAATTTTTTATGCCATGATAAAGGTCCAATTCCATAAGAAAATCAAATGCGTTCAAACCGACAATGGCCAGGAGTGTAATAATCATCAATTTTATGCATTAAGAGGAATTCTCCATTAAATTACTTGTGTTAAGACCCCACAAATAGTTTAGTCGAAAGAAACACCAACATATTTTGTATGCAACTTGAGCTTTGATTTTTCAAAGTGGAGTCTTAAAGATCTATTGGTCTCATGTTTTATCCCATGACATTTTCCTCATAAATAGACTCCCTTTCCTTATTATTTCGAACCAATCACGCTATGAAAAGCTGTACTATATTTAAACCAACTCCACACTCAAAATTTTTGGGTGTTTATACTATTATTCTTCCTTAAAACAAATAAGAACTAAGTTGAACTCCAGGGCATTAAAGTGCGTGTTTTTTTCATGGATACAAGGTAGGGACGAGTCCACATGGTTTTTAATGACTAGGCATGTGATAATTTATGAAAATGTTTTTCCTTTTATTGCTACAAACCCCACCACAAAATTCATTTTCCCAAGACCACTATCCACAAATACTCATTTTTTATATTAACTATTTACTGCTCCCATATCAAAATACTCATTTTTATATTACCTATTTACTGCTCCCATGTTAAACACATTACCACTTCGCACTTCTATCCCATCATCCACACCAATACCCACTAGAACCTCAAATTGACTCCACAAACCACTTAAATACTTTTTGGACTATCATTGTGTTATTGCTTCTTACTTGTTTGACTCTATTGAACCTAATAAGTGATTTAGTGTTCTATAGAGAAAATTACTAATCCTCATACCTTATCCAATGTGTTATCATATTATACACTTTCTGCAGCTCTCAGGGCCTTCTCGCTTGGTATCTCTTCCATTATGACCCCACTACTTACACACAGGCAACAAAGGATCCTCTTTGGGTTGTAGCAATGTTTGAAGAAATTCAAGCTCTTGAGCAAAATAAAATATGGGTGTTAACTGATCTTCCACAATTCGCCGTTCAAATTTCCAAAACCAATATACCACGAGAGAATAAAACACATTGAATTGGATGCCATTTTTGTATGGAAGAAGGTTCAAAAGGTGTTGTGGGCCTTATGCCTATCCGATCCTCCATGCAACTTGCAGACATGTTAACTAATCCTTAATGGTTTCTAGCGTTACAAAATTCCTTATCCAAGCTAGGAGTGTTTGACGTTTACACTCCTCAGCTTGGATGAAGCCAGTCTTAGCTTAAAGTCTAGACTAAATAAGTTATTTATGCTAAGCTTAGAGTATCTGTTAAAGAAATGAGTTAGCTCTTCTCCTTATTTTGTCATCTAGCATGTACTGTAAATTCTTAGCTCGACTAAGCTTAATGAGATGAGTTGTCATTTTAACTCGTGCAATTATCAATTCTCATTAGTTATTATTTATTACTAGAGAAATTTTAAAGGCTTAAAATTACATTTTTTCATAGAGGGGAAAGAAAAATATGACAAACCCGACACCTTTTAGTACGTAGGAACTAATTTTTATCACTGAAATGTTTCTTTAAGATGGCCTAATATTACAATAAATTTGCAATTAAAATTCTAAACTTCAAGAACTATTTAGTTACCCTCTGTGTGATTTCCATCTAAATTATTGAAATACAAGGAGAAAATGGTTATCCAAGATATTCATAAAAGAAATTAATATAAAAATTCATACTTTTATCAAGTCGGCCCTTGTGCTAAAATTTATTCCAGTTTAACACATGTACTTGTCAAAATTACATATAATAAATATTTATTACACTTAATAATACTTTTATTGTATCGAAATTATTGAAAAGTGTGTGAATTCAAATGAAAAATATAAAATTAATACCTAACAGTTAACTATTAATAATTAAAAACTTTAACTATCGACTATTACTTTCCCATGTTTTTTAATGTATAACGCTCCTTAAACACATGTTTTGCGCTGTCATTCAGTCACATTTGCTAATTAATTTGATGCTCTATAAGTATTTTCAAGTGTAAAATGTGTTTATTATGTAAGAGTTTTTAACAAGTAAAAAGTGCTAAATTGAAAAAATTTAAGTAAAAGAATCATCTTAACAAAAATTATAAATTAAATTGTCAATTTATATATCAATTTTTGTTTTTTTTTTAAAAAAAAGAACCTGAAACATTTTCCTTATAACTGATATCGTCTTGAATTTTCTATATGGTTTGATTCCAAATACTATTTTTTAATCAATAGAACTGTAAATATTGATCATAAGGATTTGAGGTTTTTCTGCGTGGACTGTCATCAAATTTTTATCTATCAGAAGAGCTTGTGATGCATAAGCATTCAAATTAAATAGAATTTTATTTTATTTCATTTTTAGAATTTTTAGTTAATACTTATTTTATTAGGAAAAAAAATAATCTTTGGTATATGATTGCAATTTGTTATAACTAGTACACCTAGCTAGGAAATTTCACATTAGTTATCAAAAAAAAAAAAAAGGCAGTAGTCTGGTTAAGTATTATTATTATTATTATTATTATTATTATTATCTCGCTAATCACCCACTTTAATCCTAATTGTTGAGATCTAGGCATTCTAAGTTATTTCTCTTTTAGATCACCTCGTTTCAATTTTAATTATTGAGATCCAATTGTCTTAAACTCTTTTGCCAACTAATTAAATGTTCCTAACTAACTCTATTTTTCTTTTCCCTATATATTTAAACTACAGTTATAAATAAACCCTACATATTACCCCTGAGGGGTGAAATAAAATGGTAGTGTCTCTTCTCTTTTATTAAAATTTTGAGTTTGAATTTTGATTATGGAGTATTTTAAATATTTGAGAGGGAGCGTTTTACTTCTTTCGTGAATCTATCCGGTCTATATTTGAATTAATCGGATCAGTGAATTTTGAATATCGAATGATATTTACCAAAAATAAACACTACATATTGAGGTGAAGTTAACATGGAGTGTAATGCTCCGCTCAAGTATTTAAATGTATTCTTATGCTTTTCTAATCTAAACAGAATTGTATATATTAGTTTGGACAAAACATGAGTTGTGACAAATTATAGCTACTGCAAGAAAATCAGCATGATGAAGAAAAATTATTTAAAATTCTTTAATCCTAATTAAATGTATTCATCGTAAAAATAAAAAAGCAACATTAACTAGGATAATAACTCATTCGTTTTATGATTTTAACATCATATAAAAAAATTACATAAATTATAGTTAGGACGTGTATTCTCACCAATTGTAGTTAAATTTGGTGCAAACATTTTGATGTCTTATATTTGTTTAAAAATTTTATTTTCCTCGTTAATTAAATCTTTGATAGAACGTAAAATTCATCAATTTTAATTTGAAAAAGCTCATTCCCTAAATAAGTGATCGTTATTATTAACTTTTCACTTAGCCATGAATGTCCTTACTAAATTTTCTTGCTAATCACTATTTTTTTTTAAATGCAAGTATAGGAAGCTATCGGTATATCAAACCTGGCTAATTATTTCTTTCTTATAGTCCAACTCTTATGCAATGTATAGACTTGAAGCTAATTAGTCAAAATATTTTTAGGGGAAGAAAATGTTAATATCAGTGAGATTTGAATAGCAAAAAGTATCTCTTTTAAAGTGAGTTTAATTATGAGAAGAGAGGAGTTAAGCCTCGAATTTGAAACCTAACTTTGATAGCAAATGCTGCCTACCATCTGGATATCCCCTCAGAGACTATAACCTGCTTTTCCAACAATGACCATTCTAAATGTAAACTAGATTTGATCCTAAAAGCTTCAATTATTGGATTTAAGATTATCCATTATCCACTAATAGCTAGTGCTACCACAAGCTTAGCATGAAGCCTATGAAACATAAATGGGACAGCTTTATTTGCTTTAGTAAAGCTAAACCAAAGTTTTTGTTTTCTCAAAAAAGGTTATGGAAGATGTCATAAACGCCAATTAATGGTGGAATGTGTTAATCATAACATCCCCAAAAGTTTAAGGATTCAATGGTAACGTAGGAAAACTCCCTTCTTCTCTCCTATTTTATGTGTTCATTTCAATTTGTTCTATTTTAAATGCATTTTTTCGAAACTCAAGAAATAACATGATGGCATATTATATTTTTCCTCTTATTCTAATATTATAAATGCATTTTTTTTTATTTTTTATCAGTTTTCTTTATACTAATTAATCAAGAGACAAATATTTTTTTTAGATAATTTAGATATTTTAATTATTTTTAATCCATATATTGAAGTCAAAAATAGATGTTGAAGTGATATGAATGAAATATATATTGCTGGCTTATAAATTTATTTATAAATATGCTCTTGAAATTGGGAAACGACATATTTTTATAGCAGTAAAAATTATAAAACATATCTAATTACATTGAATAATCAAAGTACCAAACCTAAATAGATAATTAAAATCAACTTGATCATTTATATTAATTACCTAACATTTGGAGGCTGTGGCATTCTAATAATTCAATTAAAATACACACATTCGGCCATGCTTGTTTCAAGATATCATTTTTTAATAGTGGATACACATAGGTACATTTCCATAAAAAGGATATACTATGATATTTATAATACCATGTTTCTACAATTGGAAAAGACAATAGTTTCTAAAATTTGTTTACAAAAATAATATAAACATTGCAATTTCTAAGAAATAAAAGAAAAATATATAAAATAGTAATATATAGAACAAAGCCAATCAAGGTTTGCAGCATTGTCTGAATGGTAAGAGAATATGATCCTCAGCATTAAACTACTCTTCAAAATTCTACATGAAGTTCAGTTAATTTTTTCTAATATAAAGCGACTACTAAAATTCAAATTTGAAACCTCATAACTTCCAATTTAAATTATTGAATAAGCTAATTTTGGAAAAAGATGGAAAATAGAATGCCAGCAATTGAGAACATAATTGAAACATAACAACCATGCATCAAATTAGAGTAATAATATATATATTTGATTTTTTTTTTTAAACAAAGAGATTCAAATACTAAGGTTGTTGGCTCATGCCTTTTCTCCAACCTGAAGCAGGATAATATTCTCTGGTTGGTAATTGGCGAGGATTAACTAAGAGTGCAGCTTTATTAATTTCTATATTTATATGTGTATTTCCCATGATTTAAATATTAAAAACATGTGAATCTACACATCAAAAATCATATGTTCCTTTCTTGTTATTGTAGTCTCTCTATAAGGATATCCTCTTTTGCCTTTTCAGCATGTAAACTTACAATAAAAAGGCTACTAACTGGTTATTCATCATTTTGTATTGTGCATCATGATCTCCATCCATCAACTAATTCGTAACAGTAAAATCTTTATTTCACGCTATATTAAGTTAATTATATGAATACTCTATTCAAATTAAATTTGCTTTAATAAGTAAAAATCCTTAAAACTATATCTCTTTTTAAGGTTTTCAGCTTACCTATACCTTAATCCCCCACGATCTGTCACTAAATGATCACATATGAAGATTTTCACAGTACATATTCAAGTCATATTAAATGACGCTCTATCATTTTATCTCTAATATGAACTAACTATCATACTCTATTTTTATATTTTCTTTTACATTAATTTTGGTGTTCTTCCATGTAGAAATCTTTAGGAAGTCATATTACTCAAAAAAAAAAAAAAACCCCCAAATTAAGATGTGATACCAAACATCTTCTTATCTATAAACTCAAAAACTATTTTCTCGTTAGTACCATGAGATCCTAATTTACCTTGATTTGGGTACCCAAAATTTTCACCAATCCTAACTTTAACCTCAAATCTCTATTTTGCACAATTTATTTCTAATCCTATTCTTGTTAATTTTCTATTTTTGTCTTTTCAAGATTCTAATCGAACAAAGTATTTTAAGATCATTGTTTAAGCCTATGTTCTTCATTAATAATTCATATGCATTATAATTAACTAGCTGCCCAATTAATTAATAGCAGAGTGTTTTATATCAGTTGATGTACTGTTGCTCAAACCCTATATGGAATTATCTTATACATATGTTCTTGTATCTTTAGTTAATTATAAACGAAAAAGAAAAATAAAGATAAGTAATATGTTTAAATAAGAAATTAAAGAAAATATGAATATTAATTAATTTAAATTTCAGAGAAAGAACCTGGAGTTGGCAAATTCATAGAGCTTTCCAGTGCTGGAGAAGATGACAAGTCCAACTTGTGCATCACAAAGAATTGCTAACTCTTTTGCCTTCTTAATTAAACCCTTTCTTCGTTTGGAAAAGGTGACTTGCCTGCTTGTTGAAAATTCTTCGAATCACAATCTTCCCTCTTCCCATTTCTTTTGCCTCTTTCTAGGGTTTCTGCATCAATATTTTTAGGGTAATGAAGACCAAAACAAAAAAAAAAAAAAAAAAAAGGAAGGAAAGAATTGAAGAATAAGCTTAATGGGTTAAGCCAAAGGAAGACTTTCAGCTATAATCAGAAAGTGGGTTGGATGCTATCAAGACCTTTATAAGAAGAAAAGTTTCTTTCTTTCTTTCTTTTTTCTCTGAACGTGAAAATTGTTATGATTGGAATATTAGATTAGTATTACATTATTAAATTAAAACAAAGCTTACAACTTGCTACAGTAATGGATCAGAAAGTGAAATATATATATATATAGTCGGTGGTATTAGTCAGTGAGACTTGGTTAATTAATTAAATTTTTTTTTTGAGGTGGGTCAATTAATTACAAGAAGATTAGTGTTAAAGGGCATATGTTCATATTTTTATATACTTATCGTATCCTAGGTTGAGTTAATTTATTTATGGTCTATGATAATGGCTAACCTCAAACAAATCCAATTTTGTATTCACTAATCTTATTGCAAGGGTAGAAGGAAAGAGTGGAATTTAATTTAGTGGTGCTCAGATACTATATAAAATTTCTCTAATATGTTAAAGTTTTAATTACAATAACGTTTTTCTAATGTGTATCGGTTAAGTATGAGATTAATGAATCGAAAAAATTGTTAACTTATAATTTTAAAACTATAGTTGGAATAGTGGTTGTCAATAAATTAATAGATTGAGATTTCTACTGCAAAGTAAAAAGTGGGTAGTGACATAGTTATGGTAAAGAATTATTAATTTTAGCCATTTGGTTTTAGGATGAAATTCAAAAAATGGGTCTTGGAAAGAGAAAAATGAAAATACGAGATCAACTTGCATTTCCTATGTGTATAGTGTTTTGAGTTGACAAAACCTCAGTTTCAGGCAATCTAAATGTTATAGTCAATAGATTAATTTTGGTTCAGATTGAAGTTTAATTGGTGCTTTAGGAATTTGGGAGTATCACCCTTTTGCTGTGTATGAGAAATTAGAAAAATAAATAGGGGCATTGTTTCACTAAAATTTCCAAAACTGGAAAAAACTATGATCCTATCTATTTTTTTTTATGTTTGGATTTAACGATCTAAAAATAAAGAGTAGCATATAAAAAAAAATGATAGTTGAAGCATAAAATTTACTAGAATCAATAAAATTATGTATTACAATTTGTTAATTCATGATTAACGGGTCAAAAAGTAACTATCATATATACAAAATAATTGATCAGTTCACCATAAATTAAATATGGAATAGAAAAATCCATTTGATACTCTTCAGTTAACAACAAATCAAATAAACCTCAACAAACGCTTATTAAGTAGAAATACTCTTGATTTTTTTTTTAAAGAAAGTAAAAATCTACGATTGAGAGCCTTTTGCATATGCTTTAACAAGCTAAGTCCAGGCTGCAGCTGCAGTTTCAACGCCAACAATTTGTTGAGCAACACTCGATCTTAATACCAATTAATCCTGTTGTTCCCATTTCTAATAGGCAGGATTCCGTTTACTAGTTGAGCAACTGAACTATCAGTATGATGAGCAAAACCAGAACCTTTTAACATAGGTAATAATCGAGTATTCCAAGAAAAAAAATTGGTTAATAAAAACTCAATGGGTAATTGGCGAATTAAATTTCGGCATATAGTAGCAGTAGAAGGAATTTGGCAGTATTGGCATAGTAAATGACTAAAAGAAAATTAAGGTAAAGAGTCGTAAGTGGTTATACTTCATATATTTTTTTTTTAATGAGTTACTATTCGAAAAATTTTTCTTTAGATCCAGTATATGAAGCAAGTAAAATAATGCCATATAAGTTAGAAAGTAGTTAATATATGAATTAGTAAATTTTACTATAAATTATTGACTTGAGGCATGCTCTAATTAAATAAACAAAAGCATGTTGATTAATGAAATTGAAGTTAATTATCCTATAATATTGTTGACATTTCTTCAATAATAAATAATTGGTATTTCCGATTACAATGCATACTCCTTTTTTTGGATTATAGAAGATTCATTCAACGACTAATCCATCAAATTAAGAGTTTAAATAGAACAATTTTTCTCTTTGGTTTTCTCAGATTTTTTTTATTGTTTTTAAGATATTCAAACCGGAGAACCTGTCATGCCACTTCAAAAAGGAAATTTTTGTATAAATCTAATGCATGGTATTACTCATATATCAAGTCAATGGTGAATTACCATGAAGAAGAAATAAGTTGCACAAAATAATTTTGCAAATGTGACATCTACGATAACTTTTGCTCTCTATGCCACAATCCACCATTAATTTGATGCACGAGTAATTTCATACAATAGGTCTAT
>CANXYI011201116.1:0-11191 GCA_948208565.1 Hura crepitans
CAAAAAACCAATTAATTAAATAAAAATATTTTGGTTATTTTTCCAACGTGTGAAAAATCATTTTTTTACTTATTATAGCATTCATGGAACATACAGGAAAATAATTTGACAATAAATATATATTACATGGCAATTACCTAAAATACACCCTAACCGCATAAACAATAAATAATAAAAATAAAATTACATTTTGTGAGCACCAAAAAATACAATCTAACTAAAAAAGGCAATAAGTAAAGGAAATCAGCAGAAAACACACAGAGCATAGAATAAAATAAACAACAGAAAATAAAGGGTTGTTAAAAGGTTACTTCACCAAGATTTATGGAGGCAGCTAAAAAAAATAGCAATAAGTTCTTAATAAATCAAACAACTAGCATCAAAACAGTAAAAATAAAATATTAGTATGCAAAGTAAAAATAGATAGATAGACAGAAATAAAATAAAAATGAATAGTCACAAAAATATAAAAAACTATTGCACAAATAAATTATCACATCTAACTGGTAAATGGATAAAGTAGAAAGAAAAATGAAAACAATAGGAAAAAGGGTCAGTTGACACACAAAGTATATTTACCTTCAGAAAAGATCTCGACTGGATGAAAAATCGCGATTAAATCTTCAAAAATCTCAAAAATATGGTGTTTTAAGAGTGTATTTTTGCTTTTTGGTGTCTTCTCTCTCTAAAATTTTCACTCTCCTAAAAAAGACCACCTTTTTTTTGGAAAAATTAATGTCATTTTTATACACACTTCTCGAGGCAAAAAATGACCATTTTCGGCTTAAAACGGCTATTTTGGCAAGCAAAATAGCCCTCAAAACAACCGTTTCCTAGCAAAAATAGCCCATTTTGCAAAATGGCAGTTTTCCTTAGGAAAACAGCTAGTTTGACGGCTTTTTTTAAAGAAAACTTTGCGATCTTCGATGGGATGTTAAAAACCCTATTTATTAGGATTTTTGTCTTTCTCATCATCATTAGGCAAATTGAACATATGAGCACCAGAAATCTAGTGTCTACACACAAGTTATGGTAATATATGAGATTGAATAAGAAAATGAGTAAGACCTATATTAGTTAGACACCTACTGGATAGGTTAACTAGCCAATTAGGGATTAATAGCAGCTGTTAGATTATTTTTATGTGGTATTCATAATACGAGTGCAGCCACATGTAAGGTCCAACAGAACCACTGCACATACTCATAACACGGGTGCAGCCGTAGGAAGGTTCAATAGGATCACTACACATATACATGTATATTAGGCTTGTATAGGCATCATAAGGTCCATAGGGCCACTATACCATACTGGTGTAGCAGCAGGCAAGGTCTAAGAGGGCTTTTGCACATATACCTATGGGTATAACATTACAGTAGCAATAGGTAAGGTCCAAGAGGGCTATTGCACACATACATATGGGTATAACACTGGTGCAATCCAAAATATGGGCTACTATGTAACTAGTGGTATCCTGTTATCTAGTATTGAAAGTTATATATTTCTAATATGGGCTGAGACAAATGGTGTAAATAGATTGAGAATAACAATTATAAAGGTAATGGCAACATAAAAATTAAAAAGGGGATATGGAATAAAGAATGTAGGTCAAGTAACTTAATAAGAGAATTGACAAGAACAAACAATGTAATACAGAAATAGATACCGGTTAAACATAGATCACACACCACAAAGGTGAGTTAATGCAATCATTTAGGAATAGGTAAGTATAAAAAGATGATATGATCTACAAATATTATTGACACATAAGTATAACTAAGACATATATAAAAATGTAAATTTAATTGACAGATTGACAATAATGTGATCTGTTTTGCATGAATTGACTATGCATCATTAGTAAGATGTTAATATAGTAATGTCTATTTCATTAAATACACCACTAAGCAATATGCTTTTGTGATGCACAAGTAGTAGATAGAAGACCACAGTAGCAAGCTAAAGCATAGCAATACAGATTAAACATATTTTGGTATAACTTTAATACTTATATTCAACATTGTTATAGACTGGCACTTATGTCTATATAGGTAAAGTGGGCTTAAGGCTAGATAGATGTAGATATATATGTGTGTATGTATAGGTGTATCTATATAGATTAACTATTCTACGCATAGTATGAATCTTATTTATACATGTATGTAATGATTAAAATCAAGATGATTTAAATGTTCATATTATAACTAATAATATGAATTGTATGAGTTAATGAGTGATAGAATTTTGGGATAATGAGAAGGATTAGTGATGTGGTTTATGATAGGAATACCATAGAAGTGTATCTTTCTGCAGGTTAAGATTTGGGATCTTATCATTAGGTAGCTACTATGCTACTGAATTTTAGTTGAACAGACCTTGAAACTAGTTAGACTACAATAGTGACTTAAGTACTATGTAATTAGAATCTAATAAGAAATAAAAGTACATAAAGGGTTTTAAGTAGATAAAAAGGTTAACTAGAAATAATAAATTAAGAGTAAGGCAATAAGGCTATGTTTCATGTCTTATTTAAGTTTGGCAACCAGATCGAGTGAAGGTTTTCACATTATTAATGAATACTCAAGTTAATTAAGAGTTTTGTAATTAATAGAATTTTTTATTAATTTTTATATGAGGAAAATGGTTATAGAAGATGAAGGATGGATAATGAAGTGATGAAATTAAAGAGGTATAGATAAAGAATTGATGGATTAAAACTTGAAAAAAAAGTATGTGTATTCTTAATAACATGAATTATGCTTTTATTGGTTTATGTAAGTTAGAGATTTTTATATAATGGTTACTTGAATGAAAGTGAGTGTTTAGAAATTTATTTGGACTTATATTTTAATGATAAAAGGCTTAAAGTGTACAAAAAACAAAGTGACACTTTTGACCATCTTAGGCTAAAACATTAAACATGGCCAAATGGAAAAAAGTTGAGTTGTTTAATTAATATTATAAGGAATAAATGTAATAACCTTGATAATAAAATAATTCATTAGTATAGAACTACAATTGAATAAAAATATAGGTAAAATGAGGAAAAAAAATCCAAAACTTAAGGTGAAGTTTATGTGTATGATATAGGTTATATGAGTAGTATATGTGATGTATAATTTACATGTTACATGACATGGAAATAGGTAAGAGCATTAAAAGTATATGCAAATATTATGTTGACAAAGTTCTTAGATAATAAATTCACACTAAGTATGTTGAAGTGAGTATAAGAAATTAGCATATTAAAAGTTAAACAATAAGAAAATCATATTAGAAGCCACATAAGTATATAAAAATGTGTACACGATTAATTGAAAATATTATATAAACAATAAAAGAAATATGTGTACTACTCGAATTAAAAGTTTAGCTATATGAGAAGTGATAATTTATAAATGTGTATAAAACAAGAATCTTCAACTAATAGTTGTGATTTAAGAGAAATTATACCAATAAAAGGATTCATGAATTTAGATAATTTGATTATGCGGGATTAATAATAGAAGAAACAATTGTATGAGTAGATAGAATTAATATTTATAGATATTAGATAAAGATATAATTCAAAATATGAATAAAAGAAAGTAAAAAGAATATATGAAAATAATGATAAGTTTTAAATAAGTAAGAATGATAAAAGTAAATATTAATAATTATATGTATATGATTAAATAATTAAAGAAGGTATTATGGAAAATAAAGGGGCTAAAGAAGAATATGTAGAACATAAGAAAAGAAATATACGTGTAAGTAAAAGAATAAGGTTCTAAATTAAAAAGGAGCCATATGAAAAAGAGTATAAGAACAAATGAGAAGACAATAACCTACGAAATAAGTCAGTAAAAATTCATGCATATGTATATCATTTACAAAATAGTAGAAATAAAAATGTGAATATTAGAAATCGAAAGGGAATTATAAAAATAAAATGGCTAATAATATATGAAGTAAAATGAATAGAAATATAAGGATAGGTTAAAGAACTCTAGAAAAGTGTAAGAAAGATTATGCAATATGGTATGTAATTAAATAAAGATGAAATTATCAAATCAATAAGGGAGTTATGCGAATCAAGGAAGAGTTCCACAGATGATAAGTACATGAATAAAGAATTTATATAATTAAGATTGTTGAAGTTTATAGAAAGCATAGCTAATAAGAAAACATGGGACAAAATAGATATATGATTATGAATAGGAGTTAAGTAATTATATAGAAGAAAAGGAAAAGAAATCGAATAGATCGACATAGAATAAATTATAAGATCGTGTATAAATATGAGTTAAAATACATGTTATTATATCTATGAATTGATTGTATCCTTCCTCGTGGTCATACACATGTATATCTAAATTCTCTTAATGTGTATATGTTACAAACTTGACAATTCCTCAAAAACATTAAATCATATAGATATCAACAATATAAGTGAACCCATCATATACTATATGAAAAAAATAAATAAATAAATATCAATGAATATTATCGATAGAAATGTGAATGGTTTTATAGAAGTAAAACAATATGAAATATAATCATAGAATGCCCTGATATCTTACATAGTTCATGCAACTGGTAAACTAGGGATCCACCATTGTAGCCATAACCTACCATTCAATGCTCCGGTACCTACCATTATTTAGGGAGAGTGTTATTTCACCATATATGTTATTTGGACACTTTGATATCCTACCATTGCACTTCAATACCTACCATTTGTATGGGGAGAGCTAGTCCCATACCTATACATGGATAGTTCGGTGTCATACCATTACATGTCCTATTATCTTGGCATGAATAACTATTATAGAATTATCAGGGGTAATAGTAACATGAAAGATATAAGATGATCAATAAAGATAATAAGGATAAAACATAAATAGATAGAATGAATAAGAAGAGAAATTACAACATCCAAATTTAAATACTAATATTATATCAACTGAACCTAGAAAACTAAGTTAAGCTCAATTTAAGAGACATATTATAGCTAGAATAACGAGATTAATCAATCACAATTTAGAATCATACTTGAAAAAAGTTGTAATTAAATTATGAACAATAGAGTTATATGTGAAGTTAATTATTATTTATATATACACATACATAAAAACAAGGAAGAAAGAGTATACACAATAGTTACATAAAAAGAAGGTATAAGTGAATAAAAATTAGTATTGAATTATAAGGTTTATAAAAATGTTAAAGGCAAAAAGAAATTAAAATGTTGCCAAGTTTAGATTAGAAGAATAAATAAAGAATGCATAGAGATACCAAAAGGAATCTTTAACAAAGGAAATTATCAAATAAAGCTATAAGTATAAAAAGTTAAAATAGAGACTACAAGAGAAAAGTATATGTTATTATACATATAAGAAATCGATAAATTGCCTACAAGACATTATGAAATAAGTATAACAGTTTATTTAGATAACATGAATAGTTATATGATAATAAATTGGTGATTATATATATAAATGACAGTAAAATAAATGTACAAATAAAAAATATAAAAATTGAGGTAAATGGCTATAAATTGAAAATATCAAATAAGTATAGGACTAATACTCAGAAATTATAATACAAGATAAATATACTAAAAAAAGTATAGCAAAATGGAAAGGTAAAGCAAATAAAAAGTAGATCAAATTTATAATCGATAGTAATAGTACAAGATAAAGGTAATACAGTTAACATAAAAGATGAATATTGAGAGGACAAGACATATAAAGATATATGAGAAGTATAAGGGAAGTATAAGTAAAAAGTAAAACGAACAAATCACTCATAATAGTTAAAGGTTATTACAAGTCACCGATAAAATCTATATGTAGATAAAATAATTGGGACAAAAAAGTCAAGTTAAAATACTCTAATAAAATAACCAAATATACTTATAATTTATACTTAAGCATAATCCATGGATTTGGAATACACCACTGAGCAAATTTGCTCAATGCATTATTTTCTTTACTAATGCATAGGTCATAGATCAGGCCGAGCGATACAATGGATTAAGTCCTAACAATGACTAGAGTTCATAGACTAGATAAATAGGTAAGAAGAGTCCACTACAAGCATATCTGCTTGCTAGAGCGTGTTTGCATTCATGACTAGATAGTCATTATTTGAAACATATATGTGACTATTAGTTTAAGATTTAATGACTATAAAAGTAAATTTTGTGTATAAAAGTTTCATTGGTGGATAGTATAATTATTATCAATACTTATTAATATTAATATGTATGTGTTTAATGATCTGAATGCATAATATGTGATGTGTATGTGTCATATATGCTAAATGTGTCTAGAATAGTAAATGAGTTAAAATAGAATAATTAACCTAAAACAACAAAATAAAGAGTAAAAGTGACTTGATAAATGAACAATAATTGAATCAGTATTGTGGCATCTTATACTTAAATTGATTTATCAATTGCATATAAGGGTGTAATAGATTTATGAGATGCTTAATCACTTTCAAGGTGTATGAGTAATTTCCATATAATTTTGAGATCCAAGTTTCACCAAAATGAAAGTAAAAGAAGGAGATGTGCATAAAAGAGCCTTTAGAGTGAGATATATCTATTATGAATTCCTAGCAATGCCATTTTAGCTAATGAATGCTCCAATAGCTTTCTTGGACTTCATGAATGGGGTTTTTAGACCTTATTTGAAACAATTTGTAGTTACGCTCATTGATGACATCTAGAGCTATTCCAAAATAAGAAAGGAGTATGACTATCACTTGAGGGCTATTTTATAGACATTACAAGAACATCTACTATATGCTAAGCTTTGCAAATTTGAATTTTTGCTAATTCAAGTTTCTTTCCTTAAACACATAGTTTCTTTCCTTAAACACATAGTTTCTTCTAAAGATATCAGGGTTGTTCCCAACAAAATAGAGGTGATAGTCAATTGGAAGCCACCTAGAAATGTGACTAAAGTTCGTAGCATCCTTGTTTGGGTTTGATATTATAGAAGGGTTGTGAAGGGGTTTTCAATGATTGCTTTACCTCTTACAAAACCTCTTCATAAGAATCCTAAGTTTGAATGGTCAGCTAAATGTCAAGCTAGTTTTAATAAGTTAAAAGCTATACTCACAGAAGCTTTTATCCTAACACAACCTATATCAAGTAAAGAGTTTGTGATTCATAGTGATGCTTCATACAGTGGTTTAGGTTGTATATTGATGCAAAAAGGTAAAGTAGTGGCATATGCTTTAAGATAACTCAAGCCATATAAGCTTAATTATTCTACATATGACTTGGAGTTAGCAGCTACTATTTTTATACTAAAGATTTGGAGTCACTATCTCTATAGAGAAAAGTGCTAGATCTATACAGATCATAATAGTCTGAAATATTTTCTTACCTAGAAAGAATTAAATTTGAGATAAATGTGATAGATGGGGATTATTCAAGATTACTATTGCATCATAAGCTATCATTCAGGGAAAGCAAATATGGTAGTTGATGCACTAAGTAAGAAATCATTTGTAGCCTTGAGAGCCATGAATGGTTGTCTCAACCTAGCATTGGATGGTCTATCATTGTATAATTGAAGATGAAAGTAGAATTAAAGGTGAAAATGGATTTGATGCAGCAAAAAAGAGAGACTTAGAAGTAAGATGACAATATTATGACTAATGTCCAGGAAATTAAAGGGAGGAAGAAGTCACAGTGTACCTTAAAGAGTGATTCAGATTCAGGAAGACATGTTGAGAAGTTATGTTAAAATTTTAAAGCAATCGAGATAGACACATGTCATAGATGGAGTTTATTAATAATAATAGTTATTCATTTAGTATTCTGATGACACTACAAGAAGCTTAGTAATAAAGTAAATGTGGAACTTTTGTATACTTGAAAAAATTAGGCAAAGATAAGGTTAAAAGACTAGATGTTGTTAGGGAATTAAAAAAAAGTAGCTATAAAGGCAAATGTGAGATGAAATGATAATATTATAAGATCCTTATTTGAGAAAATTTTGAGGATGAAATTTCTTTAAAAGGAGAAAATTGTAACGACCCAAAATCTCGAGCTTAGAGTGTATTATTTCAAGAAATGTGCTAGGTGTTTAAGACTTGAGCAACCTAGATATGAACCATAAGTAGTACCAATCAAGGGTGGTCAAAAAATAGAACCAAAATAAAGTCATTAAGTTAGTCTAAAAATAACAAATAAAATTTGGGTATAGATTTTTTTGCATAAAACAAAAACTTTAGAACTAAAAGGAAATCTTGCGATTTTTAGACATTTAATTTTTACATAAATGAATTTGGTGGTAGAAATCTCATTCATTCATTCACTCACACACACACACACACGTACACACACATAGTGTGCAGATACACACATGCAAATAATGTGCATTATTCTATTTTCGATAAATAATATAATCTAGCTATCGATTTGTAAAAAATTGAAAAAGTTAAGAAAAATAAAATTCTCTCTCTTTGGTTCTTGTTTCAAAGATATTCTCTTTAATCAATGAAAGAACTAGCTTAATTTAGTTAAAATTGATGAATCCGTGCTCGTGATATGTATCAATTTATTCTTTATGGTAGTGCGATATTAGAGATATATGTATTGCCTTTGATGATTGTAGTCTAATGATAATTGTAATTATAACAACCTTAAATTGGTCACCGTAATTCCTCCAACACAATTTTATTCATAGCCATTACTAAATAACATAGTCTTACCATATATCTTTATTTATGTGTAAGACCCTAACACTGCATCCTTTCTAGCACCATCAACTTTGTTGATATCTCCGTTGATAGTGAGCAAAAAACCTAATGAATGAGCAAGAATCATATGCATAACTTAATTATGAAAATTAGAACAAAGATAACATGTAACTATGTTAAAAATGTTAAATAATAGCAACACAAGTGAATTTAAGAAGTTGCATTTAGAAAAAAATTTGTTGTTGTGTTGTTAGATTTTAAGAGATTGATAAGGTGTTTCATATGGCTGGCAATTTGGTAGAATTACTCTCTCAACAAATTATCTTTTCTCTTTTCCTTTTTTTTTCTTAATATTTTTCTTGGTCTTTGTCTTCTCCAAAATTTTAATCTTTCTTTTAATATTTTTGATTAAGTTCCTGACAAACTCTTTTAACTTGTGTATCCTTTTGTCATGAATTTTTTAATGGTTAATTAAATGGAAGAACATTATCAAGATTTAGGTTACATCTCAAAGAGGTCAAATAAGCTCAAAATAATATATGGCTATTGCTCATTTTATCACTAAGCTTTGCATAAAGAGATTGCATGAGAGATATACTTAGAAATACATAATTAAAGTGTATTTACACAATTTTTAACCATTTACTGCATCTCCAAGTAGAATACTATAAAAAGAATAGCAAATACAACCTAACTTATCTTTCTTAACACCAAGCTGGTTGTGTATAAAATATTCAAGATTTTCAAAAGTTAGGATTCAAAGGATAAATATTATACTATATTAGAAGTAGCAGTGTATGGTATAAACACTTTATATATGTAGGTTTAAAGTGGAACATGTGTCAATCATGGAAAACATAAAGCTTATGAATGAGAATGAATTGAAAACATAATAACATTTCTTATAAAAATATCTCTACCCACTTCTTAAACACTCTACACATAATAACTACCAACTTTTCCCACTTAGGCTAAAGTTGGTTCCAAGTTTCCACTTTAATAGAACTAAAGAAGAAAATAAAGAAAAGAAAGAGACAAGAAGTTCTCAAGTTTTGAATAATCTTAGTGACTGAGGTGCAAGTTGAAATATCTTTCATCATTTCTCTTATTGAGAGTACAAACTTATTTGAAGTTGATAGAGGCTTCAAAGAACCATTTCGAGTCCAACATTTAATGAAAAATCAAAAGCCAAAATTTGCAAAGTAAAGTGAGTCTCCAACTTTTGATCATTAGACATAGATTTTTTTTTTTTGGTTTTATTGATTTAAAAAAAGTGATGAAAGATTTTGATTTTCCATTTTGTAAGGTTAGAGTGTGATTGTGAATAAAGAAAACTCTTAAGATTGGAGCAAACAAAAACTAAAAAAACTTTAATGGAGAAGAAGAATTCTTTTTGGTTTCTTTGGTGATCAAGCAAGAAAAAGAAATTTCCAACCTTCCCTCATCACCATATTGATAATTTGAGATAGTAGCAAAAGAAAGATAAGAATTAAATTTGATTAGGAAGAGGACCACTCCAGGTTATAGAATTTTAAAAGAAATTAAGAGCTTTTCGAAGCTAAATTGAGGTGAGTGAGGTGTCTTTCCTATCCCCTTTTTGCTTAATTAATATAGGTAGGTAATAGAAGTTATTTTTCTTATGTTTTAATTGATACAAGTTGAAAGGTTGGTTGAGTTTTGATTATAAAAGGGAAAGGAGCTTAGGAGGAATGATTTCTTGTTATATTCCAAGGTTTGTGCTCCACAAACTATCTTGCTAAAATAAGTTAGGTTTTGGATTTAATAACTTTAAGGAAAAGAAATTGTAATTGATTTCTATTACTTAACTTCAATTGTGGTTGTAATTAATTGGAGCAACTCTCTAATAAGTATCATAAGATAACTAATTTAAGTGATATTTTAGTATTTAAGTGATATTTTAGTGTCTTTTAGTTGAGTGCAAATCTTAGATACTTAATACTATATAATGAATGACATTGTATGGCCTTGAGGAATAGATAGGTTTTAAAGAATAAGAACAATGACTTATTGTTAAGTTGTTAGTGAAATATATCTATATATATCTATTTATGGAGAAAAGTTTTATAGCCAACTGAATTCTTTTATATGTGGTTGAGTGGACATCAAGTGATTGTGTAGTTAACACAAAATGAAAAAAGAAAAAAGAAAAAGATGTGGATTGTAATAGAAACAAAGTGAAAGATGTAACTAATAGTAGCAGTAATAGTAGTAGTAGTAGTAACAACAACAATAACAATAATTTCAACTTTAAAATATAAATTAAATACTAAGGTTGTAAAATTTAAATACCATGAGGTCAAATAAATGATAGTGGAGTCATAGAATTGATAATGTACATTAGAAGAAGAAAAAAAAAGGAAAAAGGAAAAAGTTAATAAATTATTTTAGTAAGTTAGGAGTGAGATCAAAAATAAAGTATATGTTTAACAATAATAATAATAATAATAATAATAACAACAACAACAAC
>CANXYI011201173.1:0-13982 GCA_948208565.1 Hura crepitans
AATATATAAAATTTCAGTCCATTTAGTTCTTTAGGTTTGGTTACATTTGAATTTTAATTTATTTGGTTTGGTCCTTGTAAAGATTTTGGTTGGTTCAATTTTAAAAATTTTCTAAATTTCACTCGATTCTTTTGGTTGGATTCAATTTTGAATCGAACTGATTATTTGCATACTCCTATATAAAATCATGGTAATTATATTTATTAATAATTATTATAAAGTAATGCACATAATTGAGAATATATAAAATTTTATTAAATGTCAAATTTTTACAATATCATATTGATATAATGGATATTTAAAATAAGAATTGTATAAAAAATAAATTAATTAACCAAATATTTAATGATATTTAAAATTTATAAATTTAAATTTAATATTATATAAAAAAATAAAACATAAAATTGGATATAAAAGATCTATAAAATAAAATAAAAAAATTAAAAATTAAAAATTTTTAAAAATAGGAAAGATACTGAAGGTTTACAGGCTGTGTGATCCTTACAGCGAGGACCACAGAATAGGCTCATAACCCACATCATTGATAAAAATGCATAAAATTCAGACAGTTAAATTATAACCTGTATAGTATTTTGAATTAAAAAAAAAAGTGTCAAATTAGTTGTCACACTCTCATTTTTTATTTTAATCGTGTGGGTCCAATCTTTCAGCGCATCAATTTTTCAAAAAAAATTACACCACTCATTTTTTTTATTTTCAATTTTAAAAATATCTCATTTTATTTAAAATTTTAAAATATATTTTTTTAATATTTTTTTTAAAAATGCCTCAAAATTTTCATTTAGTACTATTAATTGAAGTTTAATTTTTTTTAAGAAAATTTTGTTTCTTTTATATATTTTTTTCTACAAAATCAATCCAATAACATTGTCATTAATTATTAGGATTTAGGATTTATAGGGTTTACGTTTTAGAATTTTAGAATTTTAGGGTTTAAAATTTATAATTTTGTGGTTTAGGATTTAGAGTTTAGAGTTTTAAAATTTAAGATTTTAGAATTTAAGATTTAGGGTTTAGAATTTAGGGTCTTAGTATTTAGGATTTTGCTTTTTAGGGTTTAGGATATATATATATATATATATATATATATATATATATATATATATATATATATATATTAGAGTA
Source organism: Hura crepitans (assembly GCA_948208565.1). NCBI lineage: Eukaryota > Viridiplantae > Streptophyta > Magnoliopsida > Malpighiales > Euphorbiaceae > Hura > Hura crepitans. The sequence goes on from CANXYI011201173.1 coordinate 1,147, forward strand.
ATTTTAAAATTAAAAATTAAAAAAATATAATTTTAAAAAAAATTATATATAATAACTTTTTTAAAAATTAATATATTTTTTGGGACTTTTATGAATAAATCTTTTTTTTTTCGAGGCGCATCCTTTCAATTGGTCTTTTATTATTATTTCTATATCCCGCGAGAGAAGCATGAAGGACTTTATTTTGTCTTTCTACTTATTATTACAAGTCATGTCTCAGGAACTCGATTTTTTAGAATAATGAAGTGCGGATCAAAATATAAAGAATAATGGAGTTGAATTTTTTAGAAAAAAATAATTAAAATTCAATAGGTACCATTTTCTAATTTATTTTAAAAAAATTATTTGTAAATTTCAAACTCACATTTGAAATTATAACTTGTGAATTTAGTATATATATATATATATATATATATATATTACTGATGATAATTAGGTATGTTATATGTTACTGTACTTATTGTTGGATCTGTACTTTTTAAGCAAACGGCTAGATTTTAAAAAATATAAATCTAATGGTAAATACTGTAACGTATAACGTAACAAATAAATATTCAATTTTACTAGTTACTGCATTAATTAACTTATATATTTATAAATATATTTTAATAAAATTACCTCTTATATACATCTTAAAAGTAAAATAAATTCAATCATTTATAGATATTTAAATTTGCAATGATATGCTTGTAAATAATGAAGATTCGGAAAATATTATGGGATAAAGTTAGTTTTCTATAATAAATATTCTTTTTTTTTTTTCAAAAGCTTTGTTCAAGAAAAAAGGGGTAATATTTTTAATATGTTTTTTTATAAAATAATTTTTTCATACGAGTTCTATTTGAATTTAAAATTTAATTTTTAAAATCTAATAAAGCATCAAATTATTAAGTAATGTTTGCCGAAAAAATATTTGGTATATTTAAATACTCTTTGTATAAAAAAAAATATGTATGAATGTTCCCGAAGTGAAATTTGTTATTTTGCGGAAATGGTTAAATCTTAAACATATACAATTTTTTTCACTCAATATCACCTCATTAAAGACTGTAAATTGTGCCATAATTTATTATATGGCGGTCTAAATATAAATGATGTATTTAATCATGATGTTTCAAATTTTTTGATTTTTAAAAAGTTTGAGTGCATTCAATTAAAACTTTTAAAATATTTCAAAATTTTTAAGATATTCAATAATTTTTTTTTTAAAAGTTTACAAAAGTTTTAAGGTATCTAATTAGAACTTTTAAAAGTTTGCATCTGTAGACGCCCTGCCTGTGACACCTCCTATCGGATTCCTGAAGAAATTCGACAGGTGAGGCACTTCCCGACAGGTCATCCATCCTAAAATTGCTCTAAGAGGAAACTCTTAACACTAATCAACTGTTCTAAAACTTTATCAGATATTGCTTAGATGTCCAGTCTAATCCTTAATCACATTCATACATGGTCTGATAGGCTCAGACAAAGCATATACAGACACTTTACAGGTCATAAAAAATTAGGCAGCATAACAGCTATCCGAGTTATATACCAAAAATTTTTCACCTGTTAAAAACACTTCTATAAGCAAATAACCCATAACCTCCATCTAAACCCTTCTGGTCCCCTAGTCAATCATCAGCAAACATCAAATACATACACATAGGGCCTCAGGCCCATAATTATCAAACTACACACAAACCAAACAAATACCACACCTATTTATATACATCACACTCAAGTTATAAATACAGACATAACAGCTTCTAAGCATGCTAACCCAAACTTATAGAATATTACGAGTGCCAATACTAGAAAGAGAAACAACTTCCTTTACCCTTCAACTCTTATATAGCTACACTGCACGATTACCGAGGTTGACTTGCTTATCCTTGTTATCTGCGCACCACAACATAAGTACATTGAGTATAAAACTCAATAAGTAAATCTAAACCATTTAAAACATGCATTAACACACACATGCAAATATAAATAATAGTCTAGGTGTAGTGTGTGAGCAACATGCTAGATGATTGATGTCATACAGATAATATGTTATATTTCTTCAAAATTACCAAAATGCCACTGCGATGTATTTATTAAAATTCATTGTCAGAAAAATACCATAAATTAATTTGAATTAACATTTTCCACCATTTTAAGTCATTTTTATAGGTCCGACTAGATAGATGACACTTATAGACATTGGACCAAGAGGGAACTGAAAAATGTACAGTGGCCCACATTTTGGATGTTAACTGTTGCATCAACCTGATGTAGCCTATAGGGATCAGTTCATAAGAACCTCCCAAATGGCAAATATACTGAATAACTATGCATAGGGATTAGTTCATATACCTCCTAAGGGCACTGATCATGTCAAATATTTCCTCTGAGTCTGCCCAGCAGACAGTGGCCCCTTTGGGGACCTTTGTTGCTGCATTGGTATAGTCTGATATCCAATCAATGAAAAAGAGTGTCTACCCTGTAGACTAGTGCAATGGCTCAATTATGAATCTCAGCCGCTGCACCGTCCCAGTCTGGTAACTAGACAGTCTAACAGCTGCTAATCCCTAAGTTGACCGGTCAATCCATCAAGTGGGTGTCTAACTAATGGGCCATCTGACTTCATTTTAAGTTCATTTCTTTATTGATCATCTTTTTATAATATTATAAATTGAAAAACAGACATATAAAATTTTTTATCAAACAGTCAATTTTTGACTTGGACAGTTATAGGTTATTTTTAGCCCTTCCAAGCACTTACGGGTAAAATCTTCTATAATATTTTAACCTATTTCTAAAGGCATAATTACAAGCATATTAAATCTAGTCTAGCCTATTATTTTGGCTCAATTATTCACATGTTAAACTATTATTTTGATTATAGTCCTAAAATCCTTTTTAATGGGACAGTTATAGGTCATTTTTCCTAATTGCGACGGCCATTTTAGGTTCATTTTAGATCCTTTTTCAGTGCCAACTGCACCAATGATCATACACTTCCATAGGCCTAAAGCCAACCTCAAATAAAGATATCAATTTTCCATATAAATGGCTTAGATGCCAAGGTGTATAAACATCATATGTTAAGTCACTTTAAGGTACCACTTTATGCCTATTATGATCCCATTTTTATAGTCCTTTTTCATGCCATTTTAAGCAAATTTCAAGTTTACTTTTCAACCCTTTTCTATCATTTAAAAGTGTATTATATATTATCCATTTCATGCCACACTAAGCATATATATCAACCTAAATCATGCCATATACATAATGCCACAAATGTCATGCTATACCACACTTATGCACATACCAAATCATACCTCAATTTCCATGCCATCTTAGCCTTGCTTAGCTCTCAGCCACAAGTGCATAATAATCACAAGCATGCTTTTTCTCACACTTAATCACACATACTAACACCATTGCATACACACACACACACACACACACACATCATGTACACATGTTTTATCTCTTACACACATGCCAAAACCTATGCTAACCCTCTCAGCCAACTTATGGTCATGCACCTATAAACATTATTTTGCCATAATATCCATACATATCCTTCATTTACTTATCACACACACTAGCTATATATTATTATTCTAACCTAAATATACATGCATATACCCCCTATCACACACTATATGCCATTGCACCACTAACATATGCTTCGGCCATACATGCCACACACCATGCATATGTATTATTTCAATAAATCTACCACTTATACGCCCTTTCCTATGTCAATGCCCTATTTTCAACATGATCCATACATCATAGGTGTAACATTCACACCCTAAACTGCACTCCTACCTCACAGCTTAAAGCACACACACAATGCCATAATTATATCTTTCACTCTAAACACATTCACAAGCTAGCAATCATTCCATGTTCATCACATAACCTTATAATTTCACGTACACATGACTTAATCCTTACCTTCTAAGCCAAGGTACCCAATGTACCTCATATCCATGTATGAGATCTCATATAAACATGCCTTTTTACATTACACATACACTGAAAACATGTAAATCCATGGCATACACACCATTTATCCTCCCAAATCTCACTTGTACATAAAACCCACACACATTATGTACCTCTTAGCTTTCTTTAGAAGTCACTATACATGTCTTTATTTTCCACAATTTTACATACTAATTATGACACAAACATACCCTTTAACATGATACTAACTCATACCAATATGTCCCATACCATACATACCGATTCCCTTACTTCCCGTACCCAATGACTTAGCAAACTCACCAGAATTTTAAGTGGCAACTTTAGATATTTTAAATCCACTTGCCTTAAGGAGTGGCAAGGCTTTTCCTACCCCTTTTACTTGTCCATTCCCTTATTTACTTTCTCATTCTCTTGGCCTCCATAGTCATGAACATAGCTTAGGAAAATCTTCAAAATTTCCATAAGGCCTCAATTAAAATTCTATGATGGTAAGAAGTCTTAGGGGGATGTAATCCTTTAAAAATTAAAATAAAAGAGAGGTAGAACACTTACACACAAGGATAGTCCCTAAACACCTTTTTTGTGCACTTAATCAAATATTGAATTTCCTTGAATCATTTGCTTACTTGTGGTGTCTAGAATCTTTAAGACACAATTTTTGCCTAACAATTGAGGTTTTTGGTGGCCTTGGAATAAAGATTTAGGCTGAAATAGCCATGGAAGTGTTGTGAAGTAAATTGAAAAATGTGGATAGCCAAGGAAGAAGAAAGGGAAAGAAGAGAAAGTGGGGGAGGGTGTAGGTGTCACTTGGCAGATGTGGTTCACTTGGGGTAGGTGGGCCACATGTCACAGCCGTTGGTGGGAGTGCTGGGGTGTCTTGGGTTACGACATGTGGGACCCGAGCGCCTCAAAACTCAAATTTTTAGAAAATTAGAGCTAAAATTTCAAAAAATTATTAAAAATCACTTGGACATCAAAAAAATTATGCTATTTGTTCATAAAATCCTTAATTAAGTCCAATTAAATACTTGTAAAATTTCACGAAGGCATAACTGAATCGTAAAAATATTTTATTTGTGCTCAAAATGACTCAGGATTAATACAATCTGATACTAAAAAATTCTAATTAGCCTATTGGCAATGTAATTGGAATTTTTGGAAATCAAAAAAGTATTTTTATTGAAATCGAATAATATTAAAAGTTATGTTTTTTATCGATTTTTCTTGGTTTTCAAGTATAGGTTCTTAGGGGCTTTTGAGGTTTGATTTAATAGGATTTTAGGGGTATCTTAGATATAAAAGATGAGGCTAAAAATGGCTGAAAAAAGGGCTATATAAAAGGGGTCAAATGGTAGTCAAAGGAGGAATAGTGTCACTTTCCTCTTTTGGACTAGCCAACGCCCCTAAGTGAAGAAAAACACCATTTTTTATTCTCCACTTCTCGATTTTAGCTTGTTTCTTGATATTTAAGGCTTAATTCTATACCTCTATGGCCCATATACCTCGATTCTCATGCAAATTTTAAGAGAAATCGAAGAAAAAGCTCAATTTTTCATCTCGATGAATAGTAACTCGAGATTGATCGGGTAAGATTTTTTAAAGTTTGACATTTTTTTCATGTTCCCTAGGTGCCCAAGGTTATGTTTATGCTTTCAAATTCTCGTTTTATGCTTCTGTTGATTTTATACAGATTTTTTATATATTGAGCCTATTATGGACAGTTACGAAAACGGAGAGGGCTTGTGAAAAAGGGAAAGGAAAGGCATAGTCAAGCTCCATAGTGCATTTGAACTCTGAGATGTAAGTTTAATTGATCTAATTTGTGAAATTTCATTAATTCCCTAAACGTGTAATTACATAAGCATGTATGTTTATATAGAAATGATTATGTATGATAGTAATTGGCATTTAAATCATGTTCTAAGATGTTATGGATGAGAATTGATACTTTTAATATGGTTTGATGTATCTTAATGTAGGCTTTGGTATAATGGTCAAATGGCTATATGTGTGTGTACGCATGCATTTATGTCACATAATGCATGTTAGTTATTGTGGCTTGAAGTGAACTGATGAATGCTATCTTGTGAGCATGGGATATGATGTTGTATGATGGAAGAATACATGTGGGATGTGAATTTTAATTTATGGTCGAATGGCCATGTGAATGTGTATGGTTTTACATGTTACATAAAGTGAGAAGGTGATCATGAATATATGAAAATGATGCTTCTAGTATGTAGGCCCAATGAACATTATGCATGCATGTGTATGTGTGATGTGTATATGGCATGAAATGAAGGTTGTGTGCATAATGATGGGTGAAAATTAAAGTGATACATATGTTTAAGCTTTTTAATGATAATGTAAAAATATGATTAGCATTATGTTATAATAAGTCATATGTATGTATATATGTTCAGCTTATGTATGTACTAGAGATGTATGTTTATTTATGCATTTATGTATGCTTATAACATAAGTTTTTGAGGTATGATGTAAAGAAGGTGGCTTATGTGTGCTTGGAAGCTTGTTGTCCAAATGGACTTATGAGATGTCCATGCGTAGATATGCATTATGCTAAACATGTAATGGATGATGTGGGATTACATGTATGTTAATGATCATGAAAATGGTAATGAGGTGTTGATAATATATTTATGAGCACATAATGATGAAGTATGACTTGATATGTGATTTTTGCATGAAATAATATGCTTGATCACGAAAATAAGAGTAATAACACAATTTCTCAATTTAGTCATTAGTTTGTTAAACTAAAGTAATTATAAGCTATTTTAAGCTTAATTGAAATGGTGTGGCTAAAACAAAATAGTTAATCACCCATATGAGTAACAACCTAGTTCGGATAGGTTGACTGATCAATTAGGAGTTTTTGTAGCAGCTGATAAGGTACTTCGGTGTTTTCAATGATATTGGTTTGGTCATAAGTCCACTAAATATCTAACCTATAGGCCTATATTTTTAATCTTCAGATCCACATTAGTAGATGAACTTTGGGTTCATAAATGGCAGTAATAGCCATCATGCAACGTTTTGTCCTTAGACTTATGCTATACTCAGTCTTATACTCCTGTTATGCTTGACCTTTAGGTCTTATGCTATGTTTGATCTTTGGATTTATGTTGGTAGATAGACCTTCGGGTTCATAAAAGTCGTATTAGCCATCCACCCCCGTTATCTATAAGGTATGTGTTCTCTTAATATGGGCATGATAAAATGAACTTATTAAACAAATTATATTATGGATTTACCATTGACAATGTGTATGTTTAAGCATGTATGTATAATGTGTTTTCCATTTTTAGCATGTGATTTATGCTATGTTTATCATGTTACAACATATATGCATGTTATGAATTGGATTATACATACCATGTAATATGGCTGCTTATGTTTGTATGATAAGGTGCAATAAAGGTATGGCATTATTGCAAAAGTCATTTTGATTACACCACTAAGCTATTGCTTAGTGCATAATTTTTCTTTGCGATGCATAAGTAAGGAGAATAATTGAGTCGAAGCATTGAAACATCAAGACTAACCAATAAAGACTATTTTAGTATAGTTTTGTTGTATATACTAGATTATGAAATGTATAAATTATGAAATGTATAAAAAAGAAGCACTCTTATATTATATATGTTAAGTTATGGGCCTAAATTGTGTTGTAATGTAAATATAAGGTTGTTAATGGTTTTGTAACCTTATTTAAGTTCTTTAAATTATTTTAAACTTATATGATATCCCTTCCTGTGATTGGCATTGCGATTTGTGTTTTATGATGGTTAGGGTGATAAGAAGGATCATATAAGTTGTGGATTGAGTTTGAAATGATATAGAAGTGCTTGTTTTCATTATAGGTTACTATTCATATTTAAGATAATATCCCGATACAACCGATATGCTGTTGAATTTTTGACATGAGGATTCCCAAATTGGTTTTCAAATTAAGTTTTTGAAAATTTTTTTTGTTAACCCACATTTTCATAAATAAAGCATTTTATTAAGAATAAATATAAACATGTTTTAATATATTAAGAAGTAATGGTTCGAATAACGTGCTTTTGTGCACACTTTTTATTCGGGTCCGACGATTGGATCGGGATATTACCAGTTGAGAGTGAAAGAGTTTGATGTGGTGAAGATAACTTTTAGAATGAGATACGGCCACGATAAGTTTTTAGTGATGCCATTTAGGCTTACCAATGCTCCTGCGGCTTTTACGGACCTAATGAACCATGTGTTTAGACCATATCTTGACTAGTTTATGGTTATTTTCATCGATGATATCTTGGTTTGCTCAAAGAGTAAAAAAGATCATGAGTAGTATCTAAGGACAGTTTTGCAGGTTCTTAAGGATAAGAAGCTATATGCTAAGCTTAATAAGTGTGAGTTTTAACTTAGTGAGGTATATTTGCTTGGGCATATAGCTTTTATAAAGGGGATTTGTGTTGATCCCATTAAGATTGAGGCAGTTATAGAGTGAAAGCCACCCAGGAATACCACAGAGATTAGAAGTTTCCTCAATTTGGTAGGGTATTATAAATAGTTTGTCAAAGGTTTTTCCTTGATAGCAGTACCTATGACTTATCTGTTAAGGAAAGATGTCAAGTTTATTTAGGATGATAGATGTCAAAAGAGTTTGATAAACTTAAGGTGATGTTGATAGAAGTACTAATTATTGTTTAGCTAGTTGCTGGGAAGGACTTTACAATCTATAGTGTTGCTACACATAATGGGTTGGGTCGTGTTTTGATGTAAGAAGGCATGGTTGTTACCTATGCTTCAAGGTAATTGAAGCCATATGAGAAGAACTACCCTACTCATGATCTGGAGCTTGAAGCTATTGTGTTTGCTATAAAGATTTGGAGACACTATCTCTATGGGGAAAAGTTCTATGTGTACACCAATCACAAGAGTCTAAAGTATCTTTCGACACAAAATGAGCTAAACTTGAGGTAGGTTAGATGAAACTGATTAAGGACTATGATTGTTTGATCAATTATCATCCTAGTAAGGTCAATGTTGTGGCGAATGCTCTTAGCAAAAAGTTCATGGCAATAATGAAAGCCATAAATGTTAGTTTGCAGTTTATGCATAATGGTGCTTTATTGGTAAAGAAGCAAGTCAAGCCTAGATGTTACAACAAGTCAAGGATTTGCAGAAGGATTATCATAGGCTTATGAGTGTGATAAGTGCTATTCAAGAGGGGAAGCCCACTGAGTTTGAGATAAAGAGTGATGGTTGTCTATATTATCATGATAGGATCTGTGTTCCAGATGTTAAAGAGTTAAAGAAGTAGATTTTGAATGAGGCTTACAGTAATCCTTATGCTATACATCTTAGAAGCACAAAGGTATATCAGGATTTGAAGTTGTCATATTGGTGGCTTGGTATGAAGAGGGATGTATCAGAGTATGTGACCAAGTGTTTTACTTGTGAACAAATGAAGGTACAGCATCAGGTTCCATCTAAACTGTTGTAACTTATAGCAATTCCAGAATGGAAATGGAATAGAGTCACTATAGACTTTATGGTTGGGTTACCTATGACAAAAAGCAAGTGTGACTCGATATGGGTTGTGGTAGATCGCTTAACCAATACAACTCATTTTATACCAATGAGGATTGATTACTCTTTAGACAAGCTTGCTAACTTATACATAGCTAAGATTGTTAGGTTGCATGGAGTACCATCTTTCATCATATCAGATTGAGACCTACGATTTATGTCGAGGTTTTAGAAGAAGCTTCATAATGCCTTGGGTACTTGGTTGAGCTTCAGTATGGCATTTCATCCATAGAATGATGGATAATCAGAAAGAGTTATTTAGGTAGTCTTTTAATACTTGAGTGATTAGATGTTTAATATGTATCATGTTGTGCTTATGATAAAGCATGTTTATTAGGTGCTTGAGGACATGTTGAGGAGTTGGGCCATCAAGTTCAAGGATAGCTAGGATCACTATCAATTGTTGGCAGTGTTCACTTACAACAATAGCCATCAAGCAAGTTTAAGAATGGCTTCTTATAAGGTGTTATAAGGGAGGAAGTGCAAAACTACTTTGTGCTAGAGTGAGCTCAGTGAAACCAAGCTAATGGGACTAGATTTGATCAAGGAAGCCGAGGAAAAGGTAAAGATTATCAAGGACTAGTTAAAAGAAGCTTATGACAGATATAAGTCATATGCAGATCTTAAGAGGAAAGATGTGCAGTATGAGGTGAGAGACAAGGTGTTTCTAAAGGTTTCACCATGGAAGAAAGTTCTAAGTTTTGGCAAGAAGGGAAAGTTGAGTCTTAGGTTTATTGGGCCATATGAAGTGACAGAACATGTGGGGCTAGTAGCTTACAGACTAGCTTTGCCACTGAAACTTTAGTAAATTCATGATATTTTCCATGTGTCCATGCTTCGAAGATACTGATTGGATTTGACGCATGTTTTGTCAGTGAAAGAGGTTGAGGTTAACCTAGATCTATCTTATGAAGAAGAACTAATCAAGATTTTGTCCAAAGAGGTCAAAGAGTTACAAAATAAAACTGTATTGCTAGTAAAAGTTCTTTAGGAACACCATGGGATAAAAGAGGCAACATGGGAAACAAAAGCTCAAATGTGAGAGTAGTGCCCTTAGCTATTTGAACCAAGTAATGTCGAGGATGACATTTCTTTTAAGAGGGGAAGTAAATGTAATGACTCAAAAATCTTGATTTATGAATAGTACTTTTCGGGTTGTGAATAGTGTTTTTGAGACCTAAGATACATTGAGGATATTAAGTGAAAGTATTAATCATAAAATAATTTTGAGCAAAGTTTCAAACCAAATGGAAGTCATTTAATTGGTTAAGGAACATAAAGAAAGTTTTTACGGCAATATCTCATGAATAGTCATGAAGGCAAAGCTGAATCGTAAAAATATTTTATTTGTGCTCAAAATGACTCGAGATTAATACAACTTGATGCTAAAAAATTCTAATTAGCCTATTACGAATGAATTTAAATTTTTAGAGATCAAAAAGTATTTTTACTAAAATCAAGTAATATTAAAAGTTATGTTTTTAATCAGTTTTTTTTTGGATTTTCCAGTATAGGTTTTTAAGGGCTTTTGAGGTTTGACTTAATAGGATTTTAAGAGTATCTTAGATATCCTTTGGATTGGATGTTGCCCCTAAGTGAAGAAAAACACCATTTTTTATTCTTCATTTCTCAATTTTAGCTTGTTTCTTGATATCTGAGGCTCGATTTTGTACCTCCACAGCGTTTATACCTTGATTCTCATGCGAATTTCAAGAGAAATCAAAGAAAAAACTCAATTTTTTATCTCAATGAATAGTAACTTGAGATTGATCGGTAATATTTTTGAAGTTTGATATTTTTTCCATGTACCCTAGGTGCCTAAAGTTATGTTTATGCTTTTGGTTTCTCATTTTATGCTTTTGTTGATTTTATATAGATTTTTATATATCGAGCCTATTATGGATAGTTATGAAAATAGGGAAGGCTCATGATAAAGGGAAGGGAAAGGTGTAGTCAAGCTCTATAGTGCATTTTAACTCCGAGATGTAAGTGTAATTGATCTAATTTGTACAATTTCATTAATGCACTAATATGTGTAATTATGTAAGCATGTATGTTTATATAGAAAGGATTATGTATGATATTAATTGGCATTTAAATCATATTCTAGGCTGTTATGGATGTTAATTGATGTTTTTAATATGGTTTGATGTATGTTAATATGGGCTTTGGTATAATGGCCAAATGGCTATATGTGTGTGCGCGTATGTGTTTATGTCACATAATGCATGCTAGTTATTATGGCTTAAAGTGAATTGATAAATGCCATCTTGAGAGCATGGGATGAATTGATGAATGCTATCTTGTGAGCATGGGATATAATGTTGTATAATGGAAGAATGCATATGGGATGTGTATTTTATTTTATGGTCGAATGGCCATGTGAATGTGTATGGTTGTGCATGTTACATAAAGTGAGAAGGTGATGATGAATGTATAGAGATGAAGCTTTTAGTGTGTAGGCCGAATCAACATTAAGCATGCATGCATATGTGTGATGTGCATATGGCATGAAATGAAGGTTATGTGCATAATGATGGGTGAAAATTAAAGTGATGCATATGTTTAAGCTTTTTAATGATAATGTAAAAATATGATTAAGCATTATGTTATAATAAGTCATATGTATGTATAAATGTTAGACATATATATGTACTAGAGATGTATGTTTATTTATACATTTATATATCCTTATGAACATAAGTTTTTAAGGTATGATGTAAAGAAGGTGACTTATGTGTGCTTGGAAGGTTAGTGGCTGAATGGCCTTATGAGATGTCTATGTATGGATATGCATTATGCTAAACATGTAATGGATGATGCAGGATCACATGTATGTTAATGATTATGAAAATGGTAATGAGGTGTTGGTAATGTATTTATGAGCATATGGTGATGGAGTATGACTTGATATGTGATTTTTGTGTGAAATAATATGCTTGATCATTGAAATAAGAGTAATAACACAATTTCCTGGTTTAGTCATTAGTTGGCTAAACTAAAGTAATTATAAGCTATTTTAAGCTTAATTAAGATGGTATAGCTAAAACAAATTGGTTAATCGCCCATATGAGTAATGACCTAGTTCTGATAGGTTGATCAGTTAACTAAGAGTTTTTATAGCAGTTGCTAAGGTACTTCGGTGCTTTCATTGATATTAGTTTGGTTTGCGGGTCCACTAAATATCTAACCCATAGGCTTATATTTTTTTATTTTTAGATCCACATTGGTAGATGAACTTTGAGTTCATAAATGGTCTTAATGGCCATCAT
>CANXYI011201248.1:0-10777 GCA_948208565.1 Hura crepitans
AATTGATTTTTGCCTTTGGTTTTAGGTCTGGTTGCCATTTTTATGGTGAAGAGTGTTGAAGGAAGCAAAGGGGTTGAGTCTTTTCCTTTAAAGATCCTAAGTGAATGATGATCTTTATAGTAAGCATGATACAGTTGTCAATATGATATGATGTATGCTTCAAGCATTATGATTATGATGCTATGTTATGTTTAACATGCATTAGTGATTGGAGGTTAGTGATGCATGTGATACCTAATGTGCCTAGACATAATGTGACCATAAATGCATGTGGATGTGTGATGGATTATAATATGCCAAGTGTATGCATGAGATGTAACTTTTATGATTTAAATACATGTCATATATACATGACATGCCTAGATATAATGTGGATATGTTAATACAAGGTGATTGAAGTTTACATGATAGATGATATGTGTCTATGTATGGTATGCCTAATGTGAATGTATGGATATTTAGAGGATGGTTAATGTATGGGTGAGGTTATGAGGTCCTATCATGTGACCTATAGTGTTACGGATTAACCATGTCTAAGCCTATGCCTAAGTAATGTGAATTGGGTAGTGTTGTTCCTGTGCAACATATGTTGATGTATGAAAGCCTATAATTCTAGTGCATGAATTGTAGAGTTGCCTAATGTTATACATGATTCCTAGTGATGCCTATTAATCATTGATCTAGCTTTCAAAAGGGACCTGAACTTTATGTGATCCAAGATTTTCCTTTTAAAGTCAACATTTATTTCTACAAATGACTAGAAACTAATTTATTGTCTTATTTTATTAAAAAGTAATTGAAAGGATTGCAAAAGTTCATGACTAAACTAAAGTAAACTAAAAAGAAAAGGGGAGCGAGAAGCTTCTAAGCTTCTAGTTTAGGTATCTGCTTAGCATCAATAAGATTTTAAATGGCATGACAAAGGTTCTTACACTCATTAGTTAAATGCCATGTCTTCTAGTGATAGGCACAATATAAATCATTCTTATACTTAGCTGATAGTGGCCCATTATAGGTCAGTATGGTAAGGGTTAAAGCTTCTTTTCTTTTATGAGCTTGTTCAAGCACCAAGATATAGGTCTACCCAATTTGAAAAAGCGTCGAGTATGGACTATGTTGACATCCATATCTTAACTAGAGCTATTATTGCTATCATTTTGGAATCTTTTATTTTGAGAGGCTGCTTCCATATCAATGGTTATGTCCTTGAGACATTCCCATATGGTAATGCCTTTGGCAAGAACCCCTGCTTTCATCTAATTATTGGCATTCCTAATGAACATTTTGATATGGTCGATGTCATTAGGTTTATTCCTCATTTTAAGTACTTTGTCCCTACATCATTCTAAATATTTTAAAAAGGATTCATTGGGTTTTTGGTGCACTAATTCTAAGTCTTTAAGGTTTAACTTGATGGTTGCACTGTTTGAGTATTACTTGTTGAATGTATGAGCTAACTCTTCCCATTTCACCTTGATCTTCCTTTCCAAGCTATGGTAATAATTTGGGGCCTACCTAGTTAAAGACATATTGAATATGCTAATCATTTATGCTTCTAACAATTAGGTTGACTTGATAACCACTACATACTACTTCAAGTGAGTCCTCAGGTCAGAAGTACCATTAAACTTACTCAAATTTAGCATCTTGAATTTTTAGGGCATGGTATGATTAGGCTTCAGACTAATGTTTTCTAAGTTAATGCCTTTGTCCCCGGTCACTAGGTGACTCATGGCTTTTAGCTTTTCATTTAGTTCTTTGATATAATCCTCTTTATTATACTTAGGTGGTGGAACTTTATTACAACTAGGCTTAAGTGTTATTTCTTCAATAGAAAGCTAGTCATCAACTATCTCTTTCTTGCTATTATTAGCAATAGAAGTTTGGCCCTCTTCTTATTGAGCATTCATGCTTGACAGTACACTAGTTATGGCAGCCATTATCCTTTTCTCCATATCTTGAAGGACCTTATTTAGCATGGTCTTTGTCACTAGTTCATCTCTGGGCATGATCATTCTCTTTGGTGTATTACAGATGGATCAATTATGGCTAAAAAATAGAGGGTTAGTGATGATACATGATATGTGTGCTCTATGTCTCATGTGTGAATGATGTAAATGTGTGGATACCTGGTATGGATAGTTACATGATGGATGAGTAAAAAGTTAGTAGACCTTTACAAGATGAAAGTCTTTTGATGCATGGCTAACTTGAAGTGTACTTAAG
Source organism: Hura crepitans (assembly GCA_948208565.1). Classification (NCBI taxonomy): domain Eukaryota; kingdom Viridiplantae; phylum Streptophyta; class Magnoliopsida; order Malpighiales; family Euphorbiaceae; genus Hura; species Hura crepitans. Next base: position 2,227 of record CANXYI011201248.1, read on the forward strand.
TCTATATGAAGCATGTTTACAATGCATCAGTATTAAGATGAAAATGAGATACATATGGTATACAAGAAAGACACAAAGTTTATGTAGTAGATATAGTGTTATACATGTGCATTAAGATAAAGTATGATATAAACATGGTATATAGAAATAGGAAAGAAATAAAATAAAAAGTATGTAAAGTTTATGTTGTGTAGTAAGTACAAAGTGATGTTAAAAAGGATACTGGTTAGGTTGTACAAAGGCAATCATAAGCAATAAGCCTTCCAACCTTATTACTCCCACACACATGGTTTTAGTCATTCTTCATAGGTGGGGTTACCCAAGCATCATCGAGGGGATGCAAAGGTTCAAATATAGGCTTAATTAGGCCCAATGACCTCTCATATTTAAGGCGTATGCAAGAATATGGCCCATAACATTTAAGTCTTATTTGAGGTGAAATTAAGTTTGGCATATTCTAGATAAAAGGCATAATAAGCTTGGCCCCACTTTAAATAAGGTTAAATGTAATAGGCCCACATAGCATTCATAATGCAATCACAAACTCTTAAGGGTCATCCGACCTAAGGGAAGTTGATAAGCTTAACTATATGGACTCATGGTTTGGTCAAAGAGGCTTTTGGCTCCTATAAGTGGAGGTCCCTCCTAATGGATCTTTCCAATCAAGGATAATAATGATCGATTAGTTCACCTTTTCATATACTTGAAGGCACGAGGCTTATGAGTGATGGATATGCTAGCACTTCTCCATTCTTGAATGAAAAATGGAGTCATGGTTTACAACACTGTCCATGGTAATAGGAACACAATTTATATAGGATGTAATACATGGGATTGATAAAAGTTATAATATTATATGGCATATTATTTGGGCAACTTTAGATTGAGATTCTTAGTCCCCAGTAGAGTCGCCACTATAAAGAAAATATATTTTACTAGGGATGAGAGTAGTTAGTAGAGTCACCACCTGGCTTCTACACTAAGACCTCTAATCTTTTTACTAGAAAGGTTTGAAACTTAGATCTTATTTATGCTCTAATAATGTGCCTTCTTTGTGTACTATAATGTTTATCAATCCCTTTTCAAGCAAGCATGTATTATATTTAAAACAATTATGTCACCTTTTTATGTATAAGAAGTAAATTAGCAGTATTTAAAGCATACAACAAGTATATTATACATCAAGAAATTAGGTCATTGATTAATTGTTATTTAACCTGACAATTACCTATAATTCCATAAAAATTGGCAGTAATTTTGCAACTCCCATCTCTAAGGGATTGGTTGTTATTAAAATACATTTTTAATATGACTTGATTAAGGAAAACTTAAAACCATTTTTGTTAGGAAAATACCAATTAATTAGATAGAAGAACCTTTTTGGTGTGAGATTTTGGCTTTGACATGTAAAATAAGTTATTAACTACCTATTACAACCCAAAATAAATAAGAGAATTAAAAGGGTTCAAAACTAAAGGAAATAGAACAAAAAACTTAATTGGTCCTATCTGTACATCGTCAAGTTTGTGCGGACTCTGTAAAGCTCTACCATCTATCCGTGTGAACTATGGTTTATAATGGATATTATTTCCATCTAGACTTCCACTCTAGTGAGAAAGGTCCCTTGCATACAACTCAAAAGAAAAGGTTAACAATACTAAATAAAGATTCATAAGAATTGACAAAGAGGATGAATAATACAAATACTTGTGAAAACTGGAATCTAAAGTAAATGTCTACGCGGACTATGTTCCTCATGAGATGGAGTCCATGCAGACTTCATAGATAGAATAAATAAGAATAAAACATAATTATCTATACGAACTATGTTCCTCATGAGAGGGAGTTTGTATGGATGTGCAATAGTTCCAGCATGTTAACAATATACCCATAAGAGAGTGGAATAACTATACATGGCAATATCATAGAAGCATATCCATGTAGTAAACAAAATACATGAAAATATGATATAGAAGACAAGATATTGTTAGCAAATGTAAGTTTGTATGGATGATAAATTATGCACATATTAATAAGGTAAGTCTGTACGGACGTCATCATGCTCATAAATAGGTCCATGTGACTAGGATAAAGATTATAGAATAGTTATAACATGAAAATAATCAATTATACAAGAAGGAACAACTTAAAATGATGACCTACTCCTATGGTCAAAATGGGGATTGCATAGAATCACCTCACTTGAGATCAATCCTTAGAGATCATGAGTCTATGAAAATAACATCAATATGTACAGAGACAGGCCTTATATCTTACCCTTATAAGTGGAATTTAAGCAACAATGTAAAAGGTAGGGTTTTGGAAGAATAGAATTTGAGTATGGGCTAATAGGGCTAGTAGAGCTGTAATGCTCATAAGTTAAGGCTTCGTGAAGAGTACCTTTAATGCTCGAAAAGTGTGCCCAGAGCATCGAGTCACCTTTACGAGGCCCTAAGCGGGGCGTACTAGTCATGAAATTTTGAGGGGCTTGAAAATAAATAAAATGACTTAATTTAAAGATTTAGCAGAACTAATAAGTTATTTTAGGCTAAAATCTAGTAGGTCATAGGTGCAGATGGACTTAGGCTAGGAATGACCTGAGATGTGCCCAGACAGACCTAAAAGTACCATACCCTAAAGATAAAAAATTCCCCTAAAACCATTAGTGAAGGAATTTTAAAATTTTGAGGTCATTTCCTACTTTTTCTTAATTTTGGGTTTTGCATGTAAATTGAGGCAGTTAATTAACTATCCTACCAAGGGAGTTTGGTTATGAAATTTTATTACCCTCTAAATCGGCCTACTTGAGGATTTTAAAAGTAAAGCAATAATTTTTGGAGGTTCGAGTGATTTTTTAAAATTCCCTAAAGTTTCTACCAAAATTTAGCATTTTTGGGGTGCTTATGTGACCTGTGTCACCACCTGGGCTATCCATGGCCACTATATAAGCCCTCTTATACCACTTAAGCCTTCACTTGGGACACACCACTCACCCACATCCACTTTCTCCTTTCTTTCTCCTCTTTCTCTTGATGTTGTTCTCACCTTCATCCCTCAATTTTCATGGCTGTTCAAGCCTAATTTAGCCTCTAATTACCACTAAAAATTTAATTGATGAGTTGTAAATTAATCTTTAAAGGTTTGGAAGGCAATAATCAACCATAAAATTAAAAAAAACCAAGGAGTCCTCAAATGTACTTAAAGAGAGCTTTAAGAAAACAACTTTGTGTGTGTAAGTGTTTCTTCAATTTACTTTATTTTTTCCCTAGGGGATTTCATCATTCTAAGACCCCTAATATTCATAGAATTTCAATTGGAGGGCTATAGAAAATTTGGTGCAATTTTTAAGGTATTATTGTGAATATGTAGGTGTAAAGGGAGGTGAAGCTCAATAAGGGGAATAAGGGTGCTAAAGGGTGAGCAAGGTTCTAGTTCAAGTGTAGGTATGTGAATTTAATATATTTGAAGCATGTCATTTAGATTTAATGTGTCAATTGTGTAGGAATGGTGTATGGGACTTGTAATTAAGGTGGTTAGTGTATGTAAAATGGTGTGGTATGCTTACATTAAAGGTAATTCCATGCTAAATAAATGAATTATATGATGATTTGGTGGAAGAAATATGGGAAAGGTCATGGCCTCACTTTGGCTAAGAGATGTGTGTGTGTGTGTGTGTGTGTATTATAGGTATATGGTTTGATTTAGGTGGAAATGTGATGGGTTTTAGTGTGTTTGATATGGAAATGCATGAATTGTGTATGTGAATGGTGAAACAGGGAAACTTTGGTGGTGTCACTTTGAGTGGTCGAGAGGTTCCTTAGGTTACCTTAAGTTGTAAGGGATGGGTATGGCATGGTAGCATGGGATATTGAATGGAAATTAGGATTTTAGGGATGGCATTATAGGTATACGTGGTGAATTTAGTGGAAAATGCTTGTGAGTATGTTTTCTATGTATGGTCGAGGCATGTACAAGGCATGTCAATGGTTAGTTTATATGTTATGTGATGTGTGTGTGTGTGTATATGTATGGTTAAATAATGCCAATGCATGTGTATGCATGGATGAATGTGAAAAAAAACAAAGATATGGCCATTTACAAGCTTTAGCCAAGAGGTATGTGAGGTAAGGTTGGCATGATAGGCATGTTATGGTATGGTATGTGTATGTGTGAATGGCATGGCATTTTGAGCATGGAATGTGTATGTGAACTTGGCATGAGATATGTAAACATGTGTGAGGCATGAAAATGAATAAATATTGGTAAGGCATTAAAGGTTGGAATGCAGTTAAAAAGCCTGGTAAAATGGACCTAAAATGGTATGGAATTTGACCCTAAATTTTGTCACTTTGTGAAATGTTTATGGAATGAATTTGAAGCCTCTTTTTAGGCCATTTGGGATGTGTAATAGGGTATGGCTTTAGGACTATGATAATGTATGAGAATGGGTGTAAATGGAATGGGAAAATGCTAAGGAAAGGACATAATTTAGACCTATAATTGTGTACGCAAAACATAAAAATGACCTATAGCTATCTAGGAAAAAGGACCTATGGACCTATGCACTAAACTCTGCCTTGAACTTGGACATAAATGGACTTAAGATAAGGACTTAAATTAGACATAAAGTGGACTTAATTATGCCTAAGAAAGTGACCTAAAATGACTTAGAAAATTGACCCGTAATTGTTCGGTAGGACCAAAAATGACATATAACTGTCTAGGTTAAATTTTGATTGTCAAAATAAATTCATAACTAACTATTAATCAAACTTAAATATTATAACGTGATGATAATAAATAAATAGACATAAAATAAGGTCAAATGGCCTATTAGTTAGACACCTAATAGATGGGTTAACTGGTTAACTTAGGGATTAGCAGCTACGAGATATTTGATGTTTATTTTCTAGATATCAAGAGGTCTACAGATTGATACCTACTATCCTTTAAAAGTGTTTTATGTTAATGATTATCTAGATATTGGTAGGTCTATGGACTAATCCCTGCTATGAACTAGAGTTCTTTGCTATGATTTTTGGATATTGAGAGGTTTATGGATTGACCTACTATCCACAAGGTGATTGGTGGTTGATTTGTTTGAGATATTAGAAGGTTTATAAATTGATCCCTATTATCTCCTATCTGGTATTAGGAGGTTCAAGTGAACTGATCCCAACTATCAGACTAGGCCAATGTAGTAGTTAAGGTCTAAAATATGGGCCACTACATAACTTTTTAGTTCCCTCTTGGTCTAGTGTCTTTAAGTGTAGTCTATCTAGTCAGGCCTATTAAATTTAAATTAAACTAATGTACAGACTTAATTGATGACAATTCATTGAATGATTAATTTAATTGAAATTATCATAGTAGCATAATTGTAATTAAATGAACCTAGAGAGTAATAAATTGGGATTAATCTCTTATATGAATTAAATCTCTGCATTGCATTTATAGCCTATTATTGCATTCGAGCGCCTACATATGACAAGTTTAATGCATTATATTCATCACTAAGTTTTATACTCAGTCTACCAGTGTTTTGGTGTACAGATTGCAAAGGTAAGTAGTCCAGCCTTGAAGATCATATAGTGTAGCAACATAGATTGTGAAGGTTACATAAAAGTCTTTTTCTTTGTTTTGTTAGTTAGCACTCATGTAAACACTATAGGTTATGGGTTTAGTGCTTCAAGGCTACTTGTGTTTATATATATTAAAAGGTTAGGTGTGATATATATAAACAAGTTGTTTATCTAAATGGCTTGTTTTTATGGTTTTTGACAATTGTGGGCCTAAGGCCCTATGTGATTGTGATATTAATGTGTGATGAGAATACTAAGGGGACCAAAAGGGTTTAAGAGAAGGAGATAGGTTGATAAAATTATAAAAGTGCTTTTACAGGTGTAAAACATTTTAAAATGTTCCCCGGGTAGCTGTTGTGCTACCCAATTTTCTATAACATGTAAAATGTAAAATGTTTGTTAAATGGTTTTTCTATTTCTATTACACCTTATATGAAAAGGATTAAGAATTGAATTGAGGAAAATAGAAATATCTAATAAAGATTTAAAAGAGTCTTTAAGTGTTAAGGAATGCATGCCTGGAGTAATTTTAGGATGGGTGACTTAGTAGGAAGTGCATCACTTATCGAGTTTCTTAAGAAGTCTAGCAGGAGGTGTCACAAGAGTGATTCCTAGTTAGAGTCCTCTCTTAGACATATAGACAATGGGTTAAGACTCTTAGAATTGCCTCATTATAAGCTCCACCTCCTTCTCATACCTTAGGAGGGGTATTTGTAGGTTCTGGGGTTAGGTTATCCCATCTAGAGGTGGTAGAGTCCTTTGACTCGGATTCATTATCTGGATAGGAATTTTATGCTTTTAGAAGTTTTTCATTGGCAAGCCCATGCGAACTTGTTCAACTAAGTCCACATAGACTTAGGCATGGGTTTTCTCACCAGTCTATGGGCATTGGGCTAGGTCTTAGGTGAGGTTACATTTAGTCTGTGTAGACATGGGCTTTGGCTTATCTGTGTGGATCTTGGGCTTTGGGCTCAACTAGTCTAGGTTGGCTAAGGTGCGAACCTCATAGCATTAAGTCTAGGTAGACTTGTGCCATGTTAGTCTATGCAGACTTGGTTTCCAGGTTGCTTACCTTATTCCTTGAGCCTATCACTAATTATCATCATAGGCTAAACTTTAGGCATCTATAACAAGTATCATCAGTAATTTCCTTCAAGAGATGCTAGATTTTTTGAGACAAGTTATTGCTATTGCACCTACTCCATTTGTACTAGTACCATAGCCATCATTGCGGACGCCTCAAGCTCTCAAAAAGAAATATCTTAAGAGGATTAACAAGAGGGTAAGAGAGCCATAGATGCTAGTGAAGTAGAGTACTAGTTAGATAATGTAACACCCCAAAAATCCTGACATTTTTGAATAGTACTTTCCTGAGATGAGTAGTGCTCCCGAGACCTAAGATGCACTAAAGTCACTGGATGAAAGTATTAGTAAAAAATAATTTTGGGCAAAGTTTGAAATCAATCGGAGGTTATTAGAGTGGTTAAAAATGCTAAGAAAGTTTTTATGATAGTGTTTTAGGAATAGTGATCAAGGCAAAGATGAACCGTAAATTATTTTCAAAGTTGCATATAACATTGTGAAACTTATATGACCTGACACTTAAAAATTCTAATGAGTCTAATAGTGCTAAAATTTGAATTTTTAGATACAGGGAAGTAATTTTTCTAAAATCGGGTATCATGAAAAATAGTGTATTTAATATGTTTTCTCATTTTCAACCTTTGATTTTTAGAGGCATGTAGGGCATAATTAAAATGAAATTATGCAATAAAAATGACTATTAATTGGGTTTAGGAAGAGGAGAAAATTTGGGAAAATGCATTAAATAAAGGATTTTTGAGAGAGGTATAAATAGTAAAATTTTGACTCAAAAAGTCAAAATCCTTATTCCCTCTCTCCTTCCTTTGGTCGACTGTTTGCTCCTCCCTTTCCCCACCATTTTTTTTCTTTTCCCCACTAAAATGATATTAAGTAGCCTTCACACCCTAAGACACCTTTAGAAAGTGGAATATATGAAGGATATTGCTCCAAATTATCAATTTGCTATGTTGTGAATGGTAACTCACTTAGGTTCGGATAAGAATTTTTGACTTCTATTATTTTTCCTAGATACTAGGGGTGCCTAAAAGATGTAATATGGTTTTAGATTAATTTTTAAAGAATCAATTTATTTACTACAATTTTTCAAAGTTTTATTCAATTTACGTTAGGGGTTTCCAAATTGAATCAAGATAAGGGCAAGGCAAAGGCGTAGATAGGTCTCAAGATTCCCTATTGACATTTTGGTATGTATAATCAAAATAGAATTTACAAATTCATGTGGAAGCATTAAATGTCCATATTATGCTTATATGTAATAAATGCTTGAAATTGTGTTTTTCCATTAATGACTTGCATTTAATAGGTTCATGGCTTATTATGAGTATGTAAATGTGTGTAATATGATGAGAATGGATTGGAATGAAGAAAATGGAAATAATGAACCTAATATGTTATGTGATGCTTAATATGGTGTATAATTAGGCTTAAATAGCTTAATTTTGTAATTTAGGTTAAATGAGCCAAAAGTTGGGTTAAATCAACTATTTGGCATAATTATGGATGAATGGAAGTAAAATAAGTCATTAGGAATGTAAAATGCTCAATATGTGCATTGCTTGAGTTATATGTACATAATATGTAAAAGTGCCCTAATTATGTGTATATGGATAAGTTTTATGTTTTTATGTATATTAATTATGTTGGCATAACCTATAAGTAGATGTGCTAATTATGACCAATTTAAAGGATATGGTCTAATGGTCAAAAGGGTTAAAAAAGGGTGTGTATGCCTTTAAGTGCTATTTAGCATTAAGTAAGGTTAAAAGATGATTAACAAGGGGAAGAACTAGAATAATTGGCAATAAGACATAAAAATGAAATACCCTACATGTACATATGAATTCATGATCATAAAACATGAAAAA